>VYYJ01000143.1:0-95506 GCA_021029165.1 Cyphoderus albinus | reverse complement strand
AGCTTTCAAATGATATGTCATGTCAGGGAAACCATCCATTTCCGGCCGAGATATTGATATGCAAAGCCCGGTCCAGACTTACTGACTCCCCTACGTAGTTCATAACGTATTATTATTATTATCACGTTTTTTCAATATATTTTGTTTTTGTCTGTTGGCTTCGTCCTGTGAGTTTTTCGATCGTACGCTGAAATAAATATTTTTAAGAGTAATTCTCAAAAATCTACTTATTACAAAATATTACCTTGAAGCTCTCAGCAGCAAACCGGCTTCCTTCAACTTCCCCGTATGGAGAAAGACAGCTATCCTTTCCACCGCAGTCTCCCTGTTATAAATAAACAACAACAAAAAATCTTAATTTTGAAACGATTTTAAAACCGTTCTTAGCATTCATGTTAAATATCACATATTATGTACTGCCGTACAAGACAGGACACTGTTGTGTCAATAAAAATAAAACCTATAGCATGCAAGTCACAAATTCTCCAACACGCCTCCACACATCATTCTTAACGAAAGGTTAATAAGAATGTGTTATTAACGCCAAGTCGTATTCATTTAAAAACTCAGACACGCAATAGATATTCATAAAACATATTGCAAACGTGACTTGTCATACGTATGTATGTACCCAACTTAAGAAAATACTTACCTACAAAAATGAACTTTCAGTAGTTTCTTTTTAACATAGTCTGAACACACAAATGTATAAAAATAACAACAAGAGGAGAAATCATCTCACTTTCTCCTGCTTAACTTCTCAAGGAGAACGCAACGAGGCGCAATAAACGTGGAAGCTTACAAGTCTGGAAAAGTCTGTTTTAAGTGAAAGAATTGAGGCTGAGTAAGAGCAACAACAAAAATATAGGCGCAAATGAATAAAAAAAACTAAAGAACATGAAATGACTTTTACTTTTTCTGCAAAAAGGAAACGTATCCGGTGGAAAAAAGTCCGAACAAGTGTTTGGCCTTTTATACTTTTTCTCAAGAAATAAAGCCGCGCCGAATATCTTTCTACACATACATTTTAACAAGAGGATGTATGTTTTTTCTTTTGGAAATGTGTCCAGTGTTTCTCCTTCCTCCAGTTTTCTGTCTTTCAGTAGTTGAGAAAAAGTCTTTCATCAAATATAAGTAATCAAAGCGGCTCTTCTCTCGTGTTCTTAATGAAAAGCTTTTTATGTTCCTTTCTCCACTCAACTCAACATAACTCATAAAAACTTTCAGCATTTCCTCCGGTCTGAGACTCTTCTCTCAAAAATTCCACTCTCCCTTAATCCTTAATCCTACCGCGTGAAAGCATTTACTCGTTCATTTAAACACTGTCTACAATTGATATTTCTTACTATAATTCTATATATTTCCTTTTATATTATTTTAACTGACCTAGAAAAGTGTGAGTAATCCATTTAGCACGAAATGATGCATTTTCTCTTTTTCATCTTTCATTACTTTTCTTACACAAGCTTTTCTCAATATAGGTATCTATACCAGACATATCACAATAATGGACGAAAATATCGGCGGAGTATTATATATAGTCTGATGAACCTATTTTTCTTACTTTACTCTTCTTCTTTAGGACAAACTGACAAACTTTTCCGGACAACATCTCTTGCGCAACTTGCATCTTGCACCACTTTAAAGTTCTAGCCCAGGTTGTGAGTTTGTCCAACCAAGTGGATAAGCGACACAGAATTCCTTTTTAATAAATTAGAGCAAAGTAAGATTAGCATGTTGAAGTTCACGTGACATCAATTGCTGCCTGAGTGGAACTCTTGTCCTTCACTCGGACTTAATGGTTTAGTTCATTTCATTCAACATGAAAAACAGCAGACAAATACAACAAGAATCTTTCTGCTAGCTCCAAACCAGTCGCTCAATAATAATCTGGTAAGTTTTTATAATACAAAAAAGATTGATCCAAACGTTGTCTCCCAACTCTCATGCTAGATAATGCTTCTCTTCGTAAAAACTTTTCTACTATACAAAGGGTAAAAAATCTTTCGCTCTTCTCTACTTGTTCGGCGATAGTCTACATTTGTAAACCAAGAAAAACAAACATAATGGAAAATGAAATGTATAAACGAATTTCTTTGTTGTTTGTGAGTGAGTAGGAGGATAGATGTAAGATGATGCAAGACAAACTCAAAACTAAACTACAACTCACAGGCATAATATATATATAAAGTAATTCTGCTCCGCCGCCGACAACTACTGCTTGCCATTTTTATTATCATCCGAGGGGATTTATGAAGTTTTACTAGGAAGATTGCTAACATTGCGCTCTGTGATGATGAAAGGGAAAATGAAACACGTCTGTTTCAACACGGGGAAAATAACAGTTTCCTACATAATCTGGATACACTTCATTACTGTGCCGAATATATCAAGATGAAGAATTTCCGACCCACAAAAGACTTTTTTGGTTGGTGGTCGCTGACGCTTCTATACCCATTTATTTTGTTCGGTAAATGAAAACGGCAAAATTAGAAAGTGTGGAGATGAAACTCGATTAAATAGTAACATAAAAATGGAACAGTTTTGTCTGTTTCTGTCTTTTGACAATATTTTTGTATCTGCTCTGGAGGGAATGGAAGAAACTGTAAAGAAATAAAAACGAGTTACGCAAAACAAAAATAATAAAACAGAAAAAAAGGCAAAACAAAAAAGACAAAATAATTGATAAGGAAGAAGAGGTATAACAAAAACAGAAAATAGTGAAATAGAATTTTTATCATCAGCTTAGGATTAGATATATACTTTATTTCTTTGTTGCGATTTGTTGGAATATAAAAATGCAAAACTAGACTAAAAAGTGCTGTTCTTCTTGGGTTGTATAATATCTGAAATATATTGTAGTAAGCAGAAGCAGCTGAGGTAGTCATAAAAATTGAGGACACAATGTCTGAAGGCAAACAATAAATAGGCAAAAGTTGTTCTTCAGGCTAGCGTTTTTATTTGCAAAATAGTTATGCAAAAACTTTGCATTTGTATCATCTTTTTATTATTATTATTAAAATTGATTTTCAGTTACTAAATATTCAATAATAAAATTTGCTTTAACTTAGAAAAAAGAAATCTGTTATTTAGCTTTTGTTTTTAAGAAGTTGAGACTTGATTCAGTTCCACAATGAACACATTTTAAAACAGCACTCTTTGCAATAGCAAGGAAACACATACCTTGGCACGTATACGTTTTTATGAATAATTTAATGATGGTGACTTTTACTCGAGTGCACAAAGCACACCAGTTATCTGTGAAACTGAGGACAGCCAGAGGGGCACAGAACGAATCAACGAATAAACTGTTTTTATAAGTGCTTTCCTCTGCTGCCTAAGTATAAAATAATGAAATAATATTCCTTTTCTTTCTTTTTTTCATATTCTTAACCAAGTGCAATACTCGACATGGTATACTCTGCTACATATACTTACTTTTGTTCATCGATCGGCACATCAGACGCAGCATCGAAAGGAATCACATTCGCATTTATGCTGGCACTTTCCTCCTCTTCTCCAGCTTCGGCTTCTCCTAGCACTTCACTTCGCCCTGATGATGATAAAAGAGCAGATGAGATTTCTCCGGAAACGGAGGCCGCCCAGGCATCTACCAACTGAGATGAGCTCATTGTGACTGGTCGCGAAGATCCTGACGGAGCTCCTTTCCGTGCCTTCTTTTTCTTTGAATCTGAAAAACGAAACGAAACAGAAAAAACATGATTTCATACTTATAATAAAATTCTGTAACAAGGACAAGCGAAAGAACAAGTTATTTTGCAATTTTTTCATCATAATTTTCACCGCTTTCTCACTACACAAAAAGGAAATAGACGCGATTTTAAAGCTTCGTGTTCTCCAGGGATATTTCCCATAATATCAAAAGCTACTTCCAAGAAAAAACTATGTTAGGTATATTTTTTCGTGCTCAATGTCGGTTTTTTGGAATTTGGTGTGCCAAAAATTGTATTTCTTCCTGTCTTTGTATTCCTTTCACACAACCGTGATTTTCGTACCCGAAAACGAATTTTTTATGCGTGAATGCGAGAGCTAAAGAACGTGAAACTGTAGAACAAAAATAGGGAAATAGAAGAAAGCTTATATTTATTTCAATGCGACTTTCACTGTCATTCTTGTTTAAAAAGAAAAGCAAAGTTGAACGAGAGAAAATATCATTTTTATATGATTGTACTACTTACTCAAGTGTTCCATTTTTGCACTAAAATACATTCATGCTGAGAGAAATTCTTTCAGAGAACTCAAGTTGGGGTTAAACATCTTTAACCATGAAAAAAATGTAATTTTTTCACTTTTAAAAAATCGAAGTGAACATTTTCATTTCGTCTGATATTATATTTTCTTCCTTCCGCGAGTGCATAAAACTATGTGTTCGATTTCATCTGAAAACTGCACTCCTCCTTTTTTTTAACTATGGATTTATTGAGGGACTGTGATAATAATTTGTAGTGTGATTTTCTCGCTCATAGAGTATTTTCCCCTTCAATATCATGTTTATACCGGAGTCGTTTACTTTTATGTAAACGATATTGTTTTCGCCGTTTTCCAGTCAACACCTCCAGGCACTATCCATAAATCCTGTGCCATGTACCAGCCAGTACCTAAAAGTTTTTTCAAATGCTTTTCGTCCAAGCTGTGTATAAGCATAGAAAAATCTTTATATAGGTCAAACCAATAAGTTACTCTTTGTTCCGTAACGGCCGACATGAAACATGATGCAATGTCCATTTAAACACTTCCAGTAAAAACGCCATAAAAATATCTCAAATAAGTACACAATTTCTTTATAAATAAATGGACCATTTTCATCCTTCTCAAAGCTTCTCTACTTTATGTATATTTTTTTCTCAAAGAGCAAAGAAGAAAGAGAAATTCCAAAATCTCTAAAGAAGTGAAGAGCGCTAAAGTGAAGTCCGCTGTTTTTTCACACGGTTCCAAAAAGGACACAAAAGTGTACACTACGAGATCCTGTTTTTCTGGAGGGTTGCACTGAAGGAGAAGTCGTTACATGAGAAGTGTACTTAGGTACTTACTTTAAACGCACTTTACTTCTGTTTCTGTCAATCTCACTCACTTCAGCACAGTATTTGTATTGTATTGTATTGCAAGGGGTGGGCTAACGCCCGCTACTGAATCCAATTAAGAATTATTGTAGTCTACCCCATTTTCTGGCATCTCACAGAGATTTTTCTGGAGGGTTGCACTGAAGGAGAAGTCGTTACATGAGAAGTGTACTTAGGTACTTACTTTAAACGCACTTTACTTCTGTTTCTGTCAATCTCACTCACTTCAGCACAATATACATACATAGAAAATAACTACAAGCTAAACTGTGTCCATGCATCATCATCTTCTTCCAGAATCCACCTAGAAGCTACGTTCAAACTTGGGTATACACTTCTGCCGGGAAGGATATGTATTCACATGAAAAATTTACCGTATGTGCTCTGAAAGCACAAAACAAAATTTGTAAAGCCTTTTTGGGGAAGCGGTTTTCGTGAGCGCCTTTCGTTTCGTCTTTCCCTACAAAATGCCATCATCGTTTCCAGTTTTCGCCATCCTCTATTTTTTGTACCAAAACTTCAAAACTTTTTTTTTCACTGGAAAAGAGAGGAGATGCGATTCCAGTCAGCAACCATTTTCATATCATCAGATCACACATTCACATAAAAAAGACGGAGGCGAGGGAGGATATTAAGAAGGGAAAAAGATTACACATATTTTTATATATACATGCCATGGAACTGAACTGAAGAAAATGCCAGAGAAGAGAAGTGGAGATGGGTTGAAATTGAAAGTGGAATCGATTTTGAAGGAGAGAAAAAACAACATTGTCGTATTCGCCTCTTTTTATTCTGGAGAAGAGTCAAAAACTCCGGCGGAGGATATTTGACTAGATTATTAAATTTACAACTGCCATCTTCTTTTCTACAGCCAGGAACGATCGTTCGATTACGCAACGTTTATAATTTTTTTTCGGGCAAAATGCGTGTAAGCATGGCTGTTTGAAAAAAGACCTATTTTTCTGAAACTGATTACCAGAAGGTAATCGTTAATTTATTGCCACACTGTGCGCAATAAAAGAGGAGAGAATTTCCTTCAAGCGAAAAAATACAGCTCCAGCCGCGTCCTTGAAATTGACCTATGTATCTAATGATAAAGATAGGAGAAAATGATGCAGTAAAGGAAAATGAATGAATGAAAATGCTCTTGAAAAGGCCATCTTTAAATGCGAGAAGTCATTTTAGAGTGGCAAACAAGTTAGACCAAGTGCCAAAAACTGTAGGCACTACAATTTTTTTGACCAATGAAATGCATGATACGAGATAATAAGCACCATGTTAAGTGCAATAAAATACTACTTTTGAAGTTATGTTTGGATGTGACTGCGATTTTTAACACTACTTAAAAAACATGGATAAGTTTGTAGGGAGCCGAGGTCTTTGACGCGAGAAAAAATTGCAGTCAAAAAGTGTGAATTTCTATAACACAAAATCTTTATATATTTCCAACAATGTAATCTTTTCATTCATTGCATATTCACCCATTACCTACATAAGAAACAAGTGAAAAGATAACGCCAATGACTTTTTATAAGACGGTTTACTTTTGAGAAAATTTCATAATTTGAAAAAAAAAGAATAAATAATAATTAAAATATATGTCTATTTTATTCACGTTGTAAATTATGTAAATTAAGATATTAAGTGAGTCATTTACATATGTACCGAGACGATTAAACAATAAAGATGAACTGTGATTGAGAGATGTAATTAGGGTTAACCGTATTTCCAACAACTTCTGTGGTCGGTATACTTATGCACAATTCCGACCCTATTAGTTCGCGTTGAAATATCTGAAAATCCGTCATCAAAATACAGAAGGAGATTCTGCAAGAGCAACGAGCAGTATAATAAAAAATAGCAAAAAATACACAATGCGATTTCAGAAAAGTTCAATTTTTAAAACATACTTTCTATAAACTTTTTCCTTCATTCGAAATTAAACCTGTACGTTGCGATGTCACTTCTTTTGAGAAAATATATGTGCAACTGTCACTTCCTATTAAGTAATATCCTTTCTCTGCGGAGCCTTCAACAGACGAAAACGACAGACAAGAAAATATGTAGCAGTAATACTTTGTATATGTAACTCCATTATGATTCATTTTTTTCTCTCTCTGGCAAACACGATATTTTTCTCCCAGTCAAAAAGTCAAGTAGGCAAAAAGCATCTTTCTTTCTCGAAAAAATTACTGTTGTTGACCCGACCGAAAATTGCTCTATTGTGAATGTCACTCGATTCCATTTACTACCGCAGACAGATACACATTTTTGCTATGTGAAAATTACATCGTCGTATCGTATTCCCTATAACAATATTTTTATCCAGCTTTTTTATTCTACAGAAAAAAGCCAATCTTTATACAATGTAAGTTGCTTTAACAAAAGAAGAAAAGTAGCCTTCGCCAATTTTTTCAACAATCGCAACTCTTTCTATACATATTTTTCCAAAGCAAAAAATGAATTGCACAAGTATAGCTGTAGCACGACATCAAGAATAGGAAAAACGCAGCCTTTCCTTAAGAAAGAATCATTCTTTTTTCCCGGAGAAAAAAACGAAACTTTCTCTGGACAAAACTCTCTAACTGAACCCGAGGAAAATCCAACGAAGCAAGTAACTCGAGAGAAAATACACGACAAGAAAAGGACTCGGTGCTCTCGTGTGAAATATACATTTTTTCACAAGTGTATATCTAGGGGGCCACCTCGTTACTCTGCCTCCACTATTTCAACTTGGCACTTTCCACACAAAAAATACCCTACCCTACCAAAAAGTGGATTCAAGGAAAGAGGAGGCATTTAAAAAAGCAGGCAGTAAGCTATGCAAGAGGCAAGAGGGAAAAGGCTATCTCTTTTGGTGCACTCTTTTCTCCTCTCTGACTGTCTATTTTGGAGGAAACATTGAATGAAGTACACAAACTAAAGAGCAAGCAGCAAAAATTCTTTTGGTAGGAAGAACTCTTTCTCATCTCATGTGCACATCACATTCACACTCCATGTAATTTGGCTGACAGAAAAAACGGTCGCTTTTCTCTCCATTTTCCCGTTCCTTTCCTTCGTCTAGTTCGAGGCTCTTTCCATCCAGCAAACTAGAGGATATCGTAAAAGAGGTCTTTTTTTCGCTACGAGTAACTGCAGAAGAAATGAAGTGGATGAATAAACGAGGCTCCTTTTCAGCCTATTTTTGTCACTATTAAACTGTTCTATTATATTTTACTCTTATCTTCCGCTTCTGCCGTTATTTTATGTGTACAATTTTACTGGGACAAACTATTTTTAAACACAGACGGTGGAAGTGGCACCGCCAGTTAATGCAATTTCACTACTGCAAAGTAGTTCCTTGTCCCTTTTCCTCGTTTTATATTGCACACAAAATGGAAAATAATAGGTAGTCATAATGCATGAATTGGATGGTGACTCGCATATACGTACAGACACAGAGCGATATAGGACAGTTTTGTTTGTATTGAGGACACAAACTACGAGACAACTAAATACGCTATTTACTGTCTAAAATGGATACTATAGTTAAAAATAAAAGATGCACCGCGTCAATAAAATCGCCAAAATAAAGAAATGCGAGGGATATAAAGTTGCTAGACTTGGTTTAAATAATGTGGACAACAACATAAGCCTGAGACAAACAAAAACAGTATATTGTTTTTATGTATTGATATGAAAATTAACGAAGCCGTTCGTTCACAAAGACACAAGTAGTAATCCTGGTTTCGCCTTATAGATTTTCTAGGACAGATCAGAATTTTTTGGTATTTCCCTTCACCATATTCTGCTCCTTTATACTTTTACAAAGTATTCTATGCAAAGCTGATTGGTGTACTACTGGAATACTACTCAAACTGAAGTTATAGCATATAAGGATTTTTGTGTATTACACAATATATATTTTGCTGATTGCTCTTTGCCAGAAAAAAATGTTTATATTATGTAGACATGAAGAAAACATATGTAATAGGAACCAGCACTAAAACAGTTCCGGAAGTGTGAAGAGAAAGAGCAGACAGCGAAGCATGGAGGAAAATGTTAGTCCCCGCTTCAAAAATACTATGTACGTACTAGTATTAGTATTTGAGAAAAACGAGATGGAAACCGACAAGCAAAAAAATTCAGCCTGGAAGCGGTTTTGGAATCCGTCTTCCCTTCTCCTTTTTTATTTCCTTTCGTGCATTTTACTTGTTTATTCCTTCGATTTTTACATTTCCTTTCTTTTCGTTTCATTCACGCACCACAAACACACATGCAACAAAAGAATGGGAGGAAACGAAAAAAATGCACACAGCTGGGAAGCTCTTTTTGGATAGCATCATGATCATGATGATACTCGTTACTCAACACTTCCTTCCTTTCCTTTTTTCCCTTTTCTCCATCATTTCACCATACAACATGGATTTTAAAAGCAGGATTTTCTAACCAGTGCCATCACCGCATCACCTGGTGATGTAGATACCAAACAAAGGACTGAAAACATTTTCATTGAAGGTACTTTTCTTTCACCTCATCTCAATCTCATTGCTGAGCTAAGAAGCAAAACAAAAATTTATGTACCTATAGGAAAGTAAAAAGACTTCATGGAGTAATCCGCACCCGAAATAAAACATTAAGGGACAACTGTGTCCATTATTAAAGTACAAACTTCAGACGAGTTGGTGAGAGAAAACCGAACAGGATTGAAAAACACCCATCATCATGAATAAAATACTTCACTAATTTTCATCCGTAGGAAAAGGGAAACGGCAACTACTAAAGAAGAGAAAAGAGAAAGTGGAGCAGAAGCGTAATCTTTTCAGAAACACACAGTACCTTTTGTATTTGTAGATTTCCTCTTCTTCCCTTTGCACTTGATCATCACTCTCCGGTTCGCACTTGAGTAGTCTTGCAACATCTTCAGAAATAAATGATTCGTTTCGATCAGATCCTTTAAGTAGAGTCTGGAGACAAAAATACAAAACACACACACATCATTAATCACCATTTCTGCCAAGGCATCAGTTTTAACAACAATAATGATGGTAATGACGACTTCGCTCAACTCTTACTTGGACAACTTGACAGGTTCGTATGTATTGAGGAGTCCCAGGCAGAGCTCCCTGTATTCAGGCAAGTAGAACACGCTGCTTTTAATGGTCCGTGACGCATCTCGCACATTTTCTCTTTCGTCTTTGTCCATCCAAAGGAGAGTGAAAAGCAGTTCTTGGTACGCCTTCAACGCCATGTGAGCCCTCCTCGACCAAAAGGCAATCTTCTCCTTGTCAGTGACCATCATTCCTTGGTACTTATCCAGTAGCGTTTGAACGTAGTGGAACGTGTGTGTATTCATGGTTTCTATTACAAGGCGGAATAAAAATCGATCCGAATGCCTATTGAACTCCATGAAGAATTTGAGAGCCCACAAGTAGTAAGTCTCATCATTATCCTCCACCCGGCCCCGATTAATGTTATCCTTAACGAGAACCATCATTTTGTTGTACTTATTATCTGCGAGAATTGCGGCACAGAATTCTTTGAGAATTATCCTAACGGATATTGTAGATCGTCGCGTGGTATCTTCTCCAACGATTGGCTTCCGGTGGCTTGCAACTTTCTTTCTTTTCTTCTTCTCGTCTAAGTTTAGGTCGTTGACGGAGGAGATGGGCTTGTGACACAACATATCTTTCCCACTTGGCGCTTTCATGTCACGTACGACGAATGTACCACCAAAACGAGAATGTCTCGTGGGCAGTTTCTGCAGTTGGATTTGCTTGAGAACTTCCTCCTTCTCCCGCATTCGGATCAGCTCTCGCTCGTCCTTCACTTTGTCCTCTTCGTTGCGCGCAAGTTGTGTACGAGCTAATTGCTCTCCTGTTTGCTCCCGTAGCATCCAAGACATAATTTCGAGGACCAACAGGGAGTACTCTTGGGTAGAGTCTGCAAATGCAGTGAACAGCAAAAGGTCCATCATTCCAGAACAATGCATCACCAGAAGAATCCGGTCATGAAGACTGGTGTCATCGTCGGCCCTTTTTTCTTCGGAGGGATCAGCAGGCACGTGGAGCACGTTTCTTATCAAAATTAGGATACGCTCAATTGTCAGCTTATCTTGCTCCATCCGCTTGTCCCACTCCAGGTCCAGCAGTTGCTTCAGCTTGTCAGCCAATGTTTTCCACACAATTTTGTCCACAAATGCCTCCTTATATGAACGAAGATACGCTTCCAGCTGGTTGTAGTAACTGAGGTACTGCTTGTTTTTTGGCACTTCTTCGTCGTACAAGAGCAGAGCCGGATGGGTCAGATTTACCAAGAGACGGAGGGCCACCTCCCAAATTTTCGTGTTCTCCGCATAGTGCTTAAACAAAGGCAATAAATCTCTCCCGACGACTTGCGCTTGACCCAAAAGACGTCGAGTCGAGTGGTCGTCATCATCCCGACGTAAATACAAGATCAAATCCTTCACGCAAACTAAAAAGGAAAAGAAAAAGTTAGTTATGTTATAAGTAATGAAAAATAAATTTTGAAGCATTTCTCAGACGCAGTAAAACAATCACTGTCATTAAGCAGTAACAAAGTGTTCAATCAATGTTTTATCTATGGAGAAAAAATCTTTCTCCTTTACACTTTATTCACATGAACAGTTCTTATAATGGACACGCAAGGTTATTATTATGTTACTCTAAAGTAAGTTTCCTCTAGAAAAAATAAATTTTCTTTCCCTTTCAAATATTCGGCGAGTTTGTGATGATGAAAAATTCTCGTCGTTTTAGCCGTCAGAAGTGGCAGTCAGCAGTCACGCTCTCCTTCTGGTGAAAAAATACTACGGTACAAATTACACACATTGATACGCTTTCTTTTTCACCCGGAGAAAAAAAATTTACTAGAGATGCGAGAAGACGAGTCCATAAAAGAGCGAAAGAAAACTCAAGGATCAAGATCAAGCTGTTTTTCTGTTCCCAGGCCAGGTTAAGCTAGGTAATATTTCCCTTCCAAAATATGTGAGGGATATTCCATTGGATTTAAAACCGTTTTATGGCAATAAACTAAATGATATGTGAGTATATAGTTTTCGGATCCACTTTATCCTCTCTATCCGCCCTCAACATATTCCTACATATACAATATACATTTCTCTAAAGGATCGATTTCCAACCACTTCAGATAGCGCCCAATCTATCATACTTTACGTTGTTTGATTCTTTGCTGTAGTTTAAGTTAAAGCATACGCCGCTGAGAAAAAATCTATCTAGAAAAGGTATCATTATCATGGCGTAATGCATCATCATCATCGTAAAACAGTTATTGACCCCAAAGACATCTTCTATAGCCTCTTTACTCTACATTAAACAGATTATGGGCTAAGTAATAAAAATGACGGATTTTATAGTTTTTGAAGTTTACCTTCCCAGTCCGGCTCCGCAATGTATTCCTCCTCGCTGGAGAATCCGATCGACTCACACGTCTTTAGAATTTCGGCAGTGTAGCGTGGATCCATTTTTAATTAATTCTTCCGAAGCAAATTACTTTCTTGTTGGAATTTCCTGAAAATAAATAAAAGAAGACATTTTATTACTAATGCACGCATAAAAATAAAAATTTTGCTTTCCCTTGCATTTGTTTTCCATTACAAAATTTTTCTGAATATTAATACTATGTACTACTACATAATGCACCATTCTTGAGTAATCGAATCACGAACAAGGAAGGGTTAAAGGGTATTAATGAGCTTTCCATAAATCTCTCTTGTCGTTATATCACTTTCCCCCGCTAATAATAAATAACCTTGCAATTGTTAGGTCTACAGAAAGGAAAGCATATGCAAGGAGAGATGCACACACATTTATTTATTATTATATGAGTCTCGGTTTTTTGCTCGATTACATTCAAAACCAAAACCCTTATTATTTATCTTCTGAAATGCAGCATAAACTCATTATATATCATGCACACATGCAGAATGCACAAAGCCTGGTTCACCATTTGATTCACCATCCCCCATACGCATATGTACGTTTACTCCCGCAAAGGCCCCTTCCTTAGACAAAACACACGGCACGCGTATCTCCAATGTTTAAACAAAGTTTTCGGGAGATGAGAATGGGATACGCGAGGCGATACTTAAAGGAAAATCTTCATTTATAATATTTATCTGGGTAAATAGCAAACATGAAAATAAGATGATTCCACCACCGACTCGTCTCCTTTGCTTTAACATTTTCTATAGGTATTTATTATCTTCTCTGGCGAACGAGATGCAGCAAACAAATCATTTTTGTTTGTTTCGTGTAAAATGCGTTGCTGTTGATGTGGATGCATTTGAACAGCTTCCCCTATTTTACTGTTGGTTGGTCCATCAGCTTTTTTTTACTGCGGCTTGTGTTTGCCTGGAGAAAACGCTTCCCTATTTCTCCAGGATAAACGGATGAAGATGAGGAGAGTTGGTTTGACTGTGAGTGTAAGATGTGTGTAAAATATGCTTTCCCTATAATTTAGCTGGCGGAGCTTTTCTAAAATCTTGTGAAAGAGGATGTCAGTGGAAGTAATAAAGTTATTTAATTATATTTGATGAAAGGCAAATAAGCGGAAAACGAGGCTAAATATTAATAACACAACTAACACAAACATACTGACTTGACTGGTAGTCATCCAACCAGGAAACTCCAGAGGAGAAAGAGTGAGAGGCACAAACCAAACATGTGATTTTCTTCTTCAAAAACTAAAGGCTTTAAAATATTTCCCCTCTTCTGCTTCCCATATATTTTCATTTTCTCGCGTCCGTCGTCACCACTCATTTTCATCATCACTACGACCCGACCACGGCAAACAGACGATGTACTGGCTGATAGGTTTAAACCAGGCATCTCTGTTTTCCATGCTTTTTACTCTCCCCTTGCCAGGCTTTTCTCCTCTATCTTTACTCCTGCATGTCGGAGAAATCAAAATTAACTATTTAAATTTTAGCCCGGAGATGCAGCAGCAAACCATTCATTCCCTTTGAGGCTTTTTCGTCTTGGAAGAAAATAAATTATTTTAGGGGTATTTCTAAAGGCTCGATGTGTCCATTTTAGGAAAATCGTTAACCTTTTATTACATTTTCATAAGGACTAATTACGTTTTCCTGGCTACTTTTCAGTTCCCGTGAAAAGCCCTTCTTGAAAATATGCTTTTTCATCTACAAAACGAAAATTATTATGATGACCTTTGAACCGATTAATACATCATAAAGTATTAAATAGAAATCTCGTTATGCCCTCAGGAGCAATTTGTATTCATTTTCATTCATTTGAGAGAAAATTACTAGCGGAGTTTTGGAAATGAATATTAAATGAATGATGTGTTGATGAGGATGCTTCAAACTCTAATTTATTACCCATTTACTTCTGGTGAACAAATTACAAAAATATTTTGCTTCTCCTTTCTTCAAAAAGACGCCCGCGGAGATTACATCAATAATAATCCTCGCTATGATGTCTTGCTTCTTTGAAAGAATCAAATTGGAAGTCGACGCCTGTGAATGTGCTCACATATGGCTCTTTCAAAAGAAAACCACTATTTTCATTCATTGCGGAGTTGTGTCAATATCTCCATTTATTTATCCATCTCATCTGACCAAAAACCAAACAAATTAACTTTTTTGTACATTCAACGAAATAACTATTACATTGAGCAACAAAAATTTCCATCAGTGGAAAATTAATGCGCCACGAGTGTAATGAACGGCTTCTGGTAATATTTTCCAGATAAGGCCTCAGAACACCACTGCCATCAATGCCTTCATTATGCTATTCAGCAAGCATTTCTCTTATTAACATATCTTTCGTGGCTTTCTGCATTTCATTTCAATTTTCAGAGTTAAATTCCCGTCCATGGGAGGCTGCTCTGCTACATAATAGTTTCTTTTCTCGGTAAAGATGAGATCATCTTTTTCCTCCACACACACACACAAGTTCGCATAAAAAATAAATGCAGGTACGCGTGCAGAATCCAACGTGACTATATTTCCAAACTCTGGCACGCGTACTGCTCTTGGTAAAACGTTGTTATAATTTTTGGTAGTATCATTGCCACAACGTGTGCCTTTCTACCTTTTTACGCAATTCTAAAAATGAGCTACTCAAGAAGAGGCAAAGGAAAAGGGAAAAATAGCTTTGGCTCTCCCAAATGAAACATTCATGGATGGCTTCTCTATTCCCGCAACAAAAAAAATCCAATTTCAGAACGTTGCGTTTTTCCCATCTTTCTGTACTTTCCTTGTTACATGTTTTGTTTGGTTCATCATAACAACTTCCTCTCTAATCATAACCATTCTCCAGCATATTCAACAAAAATGCCAAACTCCAGAGGAACAATGATAACGACTACGGTGGCGAAGAGTTGAGCTACGTTAGTTTTGTGGATAGGCTGGTGAATAAAGTATGTTTTCGCTGAGCAAAATGACAAACTAAAAACAAAGTGAATGTGTGTGACGCACTCGTGCAAATGCATACACGTGGACCTTAGCAGCTCGTTAAATTTTGTGCGAATGATCATCTCATTCCATATTATTATCATTGTCATTTTTCTCCACGGTTGGTTGAGGAAAGTCTTGTTGGTGGTACACACACAGAAGGAGGACGATACACATTACGTATCTATATTGTGTGTTGGGCAATCTTGAGTGAAGATGATAGGGGTATGTATATTCTGGTGGAAAAAATTAGTGCACACAACATAATGGGAAGAGCACGGAGAGGAGAATGAGTTAAAAATAATGATAACGGTTATTAGTCTCAATCTTTCGGGAAAATGTCGCCACATACCTGGCTGGAATGCATTACATGTAACGTGTCGTCGCATAAAAATATTAAAAATTGCTAAACGCACGTGACTTTTGCAAAGCATGGGCAATTCAGTAGCTGAGCGCTACATACTGACATTATGTCAGTGACATAAACGGGGTAATACACTTTACCACGAAATGGCGTTCGGGGAAAATGATAACACTTTCTCTGGTGAAACTGGTATAATGAGATTAGTTTTAATCCCGTTTTTTGAAGAAAGGTGAAATTTCACAAGAAAAGAAAGGCACACCGAAAAGTTGTTCACTGGGAAATCTTATTTAGCACGAGGCGTATCTTTCTAGTTTATTTCACGTTAAGTGGAATTTTTGTTAAATTAATTTTTACCAAAAATATCGAGTTCTACTCAACAAACTGTATTTTATTAGTGTTAAACAAAAAGCCCTCGTAATAAAATCTGCGACTCAGCTGACCCTTATTAATTTTTCTTTGTACAAAGTCTTCCCTTTTGCCTTTTGTTGAACAGAGGAAAAGTCTCCTGCAAACTGCAAACACAAGTTTACTTTTTACTACATTATTTAATTTTCAGATTTTCGTCTATGAGAATACATTAAAAGTGCTTTCAACTTTATCTCCTTTGTCCTTTTGTTTAAGGTTAATGTACGACCGCACACGATCTCATGAATTAACAAGGATATAATCTGATGATAAACGAAGTAAAATAATTTTCTTGAAATGTATTTATATCCTTACTTTCGATACGCTACATAGCATTAGTGTTAGTGTTAAGCACCCAGATTTTGAGAAGAAACTATTTCAAAGTTACACTTACAAACTAGAAAAAACAATATACGTTCTGTTCCGTATATTTAGCCGCACTAATAAAAAATAGAACAAGATTTTACAAAACTCTATCTCTCTTTTCATCCTGATCCTAGGAAGAATTTCCTGACACTTGAATGCCTCTCGCTTAAAAGATACGAAGCGATACTGGAAAACTGGAAATGACTAAAAGTCCATTTAAAGACACACATAAAGTTTGCTTCCTCCTTTATGTACACAAAACCGTTGCTACTTTTTGGCAATGCATCTCATCTCCCCTTCCCATTATTTCATCCTGTTCTTACGCACTTTACACAGAATTCAACCAAAATCACACAAAAACCGGACGACGGACTTTCCTGTTCTTCATTCAACATTAAATCTCCTCTCCTCCGGCTACCTTATTCATAGAAAGAGAATCCTCCACAATAAATTAGTTGAAATGAGCCAGAAAAAAATTATGGCTCTTTTTGTTGTCTAATTAATTGCAATAAATTTCCCCTTTTAATACACATTACTTCTTGCAGGAACACATATTCCCCAATTTTAGAATACAAAACCGGCAATTTCGCCTAAACTCAAGTCGAAGTCAAACATATCTTTAAAAGCTATTTTAATAAACCTTTTAAGTCGCCACTTAAGAAATCCTAGACAGAAAAACCAAGCGTTCTTATAACAAAAGCAAGGTTAATGTAAAAGGACGGACGGCATGAATTTGCTAACTTCAAGGTTTTCATGACTCTCAGCTCTAGCTTGCATCATTGGCGAATCTTGCCATTTGAATACGGTAAACGAAAACATCCTTGGTTTAGCATTTGAAAGGGAAGAAAGACGCTTTGTTTTTCCTGGACCTTTTCAATGTCACAAAGTACACGACGATAAAATTAAATGTCTGTGTGCCTTTTACTGTCATGTAGTCTGTTCATCCGTTTCTTAAGTTGCTTAGCCTAATAATTATTAGATTTGGGAGTATTTTGAAAAAATTAGAATCACAAAGGTTATTAGGTAGCAGGGAGAGACATAAATTAGGCAAAAAAAAAGGAAAATTATACAATGAAAATTAAAAGTTGATGTTTGGCATGCAGTGGAAACATTTACAATCGCTTTAGAAAAGATGTTAAAAATGTTTAATTTGGTACTTCACTTCAATTCTTTTTGTTCAATATTTCCGTAATGAGGATTCGCGACAGAGTCGGAATGTCAGTGGAAAACAGGGCTATGACATGGAATCTATGTTCCTTCAATCGATTTAGTTTCCAAAATCAAAATGAGAAAGGATAATATAATTATTATTTGTTATATTCTTGGTTCCGTTGGCAGACACATTTTTATAACGTGGGACAGGAGCACGCGTACAGTACATTGATTAGGATAGCAAAACAGTACTTGCACCATACTAAAAGCTGCGCACCTGTCAATGTTTATAAAAATGTGTCTGCCAACGGAACCAAGAATATAACAAATAATATATGAAATTACATAAAACAAACTGATATCCTTCCAAGACGAATTTAGCGGAAACGGTATCATTCATCTTCTTTTCTTGCCCTTTTAAAATTGTTTTTAAAGTTCAAACTGAAAAACCTTATGAAACTTTGGGACTTTTGCAGAATGAATTACGAGCAAACCGATTATCTAAGTATTAGAACGCACTTTATTTCACGAAAGTAATAAAAACAGGAACCGTTCCTCAGGAAAGAAATGCACGCTTACCTAGATAGGGGAGTTCGGCTTAAGTTTTTTAAGGTTTTCAACATTATAATGTGCGAGTGTGGGTTGAAATAAAAATTTAAATATGTAGGTAGCCAACTATATCCCTTTCGTCTAAGCTAAGGCAGAACATAAACCATAGGCACGCGAGCCAAAAATTTTGGTAAAGATCTTTTTCAGATTCCACAACTATTTTGCCTTGCCTTCACCTGTTTTATCATACACCTTCACATCGCATTGCTTGCATTGGAGGAACATCGTCAAAATAAATCCTCTTTTAAATGCAGAACTGACGTCTCGTCCTCGCCAGACAAAAATGGGAGCGCAAAAAGTAACCTGCCTACTTTCTCCGTGTACGATAGGTATTGTACTACACTGCTATTAATATGCTCGCCAAAAAAGTTGACTTTAAACGGCATGCCAAGCACTTTCGTCATAATACATACAACACAATATAATACAATGGAGGTCTCCACAAGACATTTTATCCGCTCAGAGACAGAGAGAATGAGAGAAAGTTGAGTCAAAGTCAACTTTTTGTTTGGTATAGTATATAGTAATGGCTTTTGCTAAAAAAATAAGACATCAAACTCTCCTTAACTCAAAAAATGATGGCTGTATTTTTCGTAATAAAAATCATTTTATATGTAGATGCTTAAAACCTTCCATAACGTTTCTTCTAATAGGCAAAGTGCAAAATTTTGAAATGTATTTTGTCTGGAACACGACGAGTTTCCAATTTTTGCGGTAGTCTACGATGAGTCTCTCTTGTGCATAAGTATGAAGAATGATGGAGAATGGTTGCTTGCACATTTCTAGAGAAAATTTCCTCACAAAAATTATACCGCAGTATTCAACAATAGAAACGGGATCTGCTCAACAATTTATACAATGTACATACTATAGTCTCATTCATTTTGAACTTGAGCCAAGTTTCCTCATTTTAATACAGTGTATTATTATTACACCGTGTTCAGTGTTAGTGAAATGCAGCAAGTCGGTACTTCTGCATTGGTAAAGTCGTAAGTAATGGTATTTAGGTTATGTCAACGTCTTTTACAACGGGAAAGTCAAAGTACACAAAATGGAGAGAAAGAAGGAAATGGTACGAGTCTGACAAAACAGATAGGAAAAATATGGAGCAATAACAGACTCAATAAATTGCTCCGACATATTCATCCCAGTTCCTTTAGAGTACGCCACGCAAGTTCAAAAAGGACGTAGTCTTTAAAAATCTTTTTGAAATAATTTCCCTTCCTTTCTCTGCATTAAAGTAGATTCAAATATGCATGAATGCATTATAATATAAATTTCTCGTTCGTTTTCCTTTCTTTTTTCCCTCCGTTAAGATGTGATGCGGCTATCTTATCGAGCAACCTATTAAAAATGTTCATGTCTTCTTTATATGCCTTTTGCCTTTGGTAGTGTTTTCCAGGAAAAGGAAAAAAATACAAAAGTGGAGAAAAATATGATGCTCCTGTGGACATGCCTCATAAAGAAAGATTGTCTCCAACAGGCGGTGGCGCTATTCAAAAATTCATATTTTAGGGAAGTTTCTTTCTACGACCATCTTTAAACATCAACACTAATTATTCCATTTTGTTGTAAAATGGGAATTGGATACGCGTACCGTGTACCTACGCGTAAACAATTTCTAATAATTTATTATTGCTTAATGTTGCATGAGGAAAAAGCTATCATAATACAGTAAAAAGGACGCACATTGAAAAATTTGGTACGTGGATAGTAATGCATACATACAACTTTCGTTTAAAGAATGCCTGGCAATGTGTAGCTTTAGCTTCACCATTACAATTTAAAACTTTTATCGTAAAAAGTTATGGGAAATTTTCTTTCAACTATTTGTTGTATCTCCTCCACTTTCAGCACTCACATTCCGTACAATACATGAGTTTTTAAGACAAACATAATGACAAAATAATGCCAGTTTACATTCTCCTAAAAATTACTCACATCCGGCTCGTTGACGCAAACTATCATGTCCCTATTGTTGACATCGCCTGTTTCATTTATCTCAAAACAAAATATATACATACTACATTACATGTAACGTCAACATTGCACATTACGTATTTAATAAAGTGAATAATGCCAAGAATTTTGTCAAACTGCGTTTTTTTATTATTCGCATGATACGAATTGCATCAGTCGATAACAATTAACATCCTACGTTACATATTATACTAATCGTAAATATAAATTGTAAAGGAAGTTGACTGATGTAGCCCCTCATACCGTACCCAATAACCCAGACAAATTAACAGTAATTCAAATTGGCCGACAAAATATTACATGCATGAAAACACTCTCTCCCTTTCTCGTTTCAGTATCATATATCTTTGCACTTTTATGAACCATTTTCTCTACTTCAATTAGATACTTCTAAGAAGGATTAATTTTCACTTTAAAAAAATTATTAATCAGTAGACGAGTGACTGATTGCAAATTGCCCCCGTTGTAAATATATCTTATTAGATGACACGGAACCAGCATAATACCATTTCCAGGCATGTTTCAACCCAAATTGTAACTTTTGTTGGGAAAGTCATGAAAGGTACATGTTATGTTACCCCACCTCAAATAATAATATTCATGCCATGTAGTAGAAAACGTACCTACATAGGGTCTTCCTGACAAAATTCATTTATTCCGAAAATTTTATAAGCTCTCAATGTGTTTGTTTGTCTCCCTCCTCCGAAAAAATAACAAACACTATGACATGAGCCAATGTTACATCATCGTCAACAAAGAAATATTATATTTACTTTACTCTAGATATTTTTATCATCGCATCATGGAGGAGAAAACGACAACAAGCATCATTTTCATAAAAGGAGGCTGTATTTTTCCAAACAAAGAGGGGAAAATTCTACTTCAATCTACTAAGCTAAGCCAACTGAAATAACACGGTTCCCTTCTTTCCATTGCATGTCTCGTTCCGTGTTTGTCCTCAAAAATGTCGCTCTCTACAATTTCCAGAAGAATATCTTCGGTGACAGCGGAAGAGCCAAAGAAAATTACCTGGCTATTTTTCCTTGCTTGCTTGCGAAGAAATATATTCAGTTGACGATCTAATATTTCGGAGGAAAGATACATGAAGAAAATGTCTTTTTTCTTTGCTCTGGGAAAGCACATGAGGAGAGACCAATCCAACGTATCTCGTCTCATCTCTTTTCCTTCACCATTTATTCCATGAATGGAAAACATGGTTAGTTTTTTCAAGATCTAATATTTTCCCCTTTTTCTTTTCTTGGGGGACTTGTTATTTCATTACCATACCTTGAGTTCTGACTGCGAGCCAGTCATAATTTTAGAAGCAGTAGCACTAGTCACTAGCCTCATAGTTTCATGCAGTGTGCTGGAACTGGAAATTCAGAAGATTTTTTTAAAAGCCTAAACTAACCACAGAAGAAAAGAGCCCCTACCATAATCACAAGTTATAATACTTTTACCGCCGAGAATTTAAGCATGTACCTAAAAATAACTGGAGAAGAAGTAAAGGTAAACGAAAGGAAAAGTCAAGTCAAGACGACCAAAGTCCGCCTCTGTTCAGTCAGCAGGTCTGTCTTCTGGAGAGTGGAGAGAAGTGCATCATGGAAGGACGACGCAATTTTTCGAGGAAGAAAACTTTTTCTCTGCCATGTCCTGTCCTTGTCCCTCCATTTCACTTTCCCTTTGTAGGCGAACACACCAATTACAATGTTTTTTTTTCTTTCTCATGTGCTGGAGAATGTTCTTGCTGATAAGATGCTATCGTCAAGAATAATGCTGGAAGAATTTTTTAACTTGAGGTTTTAAACAAGTCTTCCATCCACGCAGCCTTCTCATCGTGATCGTCATCCATCCAGCAATTCCAGCATTTCCCATTTTTTAAAAGCATTTTCGTCTCATCCGTATATTATCACCCACCAGACTACTTTTGACCTGTCAACTTCTCTTAAACTTATATTTTCCAGAATAGAAATAAAATGGTGGAATGAAGAGAAAAGTTGGGAGTTCGGACGAGCTATATTCTTCTTGAGAAATATAATGCTTCTTTTCATCATCACATCACATGATTCACATGAACAAGAAAGGAAACGGAAAGATTTCAGTGAATGGAGAAAATGGAAAATGGAGGAAAGGCAGAAGTGGTGCAAGACCTCTGTTTAAGTGGAAAGTTGACGAGTCGATGAGTGGCTACGTCGGAGGTAAGATGACTCTTCCATTTTTTAACAGCGGAGGAAACAAAATAATAATATAATAATAGTACTAAATACATACAACTAAGTTGTAGGTTTGTATATTCTTTCCGCTCTTTGGCTAAGTGCGCCAAAAAGTCAAGAAATGTTATCAAATTACTTTTACCCAAAATATAAAATATCACTCTTATTGTACAAAAATTAGCGTACCGTTTTCGATGATAATAGACTGAGGTTCCGTCCGACCGGTACTACTGGTGTTCCGACAATCTGTTTCTCCGTGAAACTACTCGACAGTTAAGTGACTTCTATGTTGACAAAACACAACTTTTAAACTTTGTTGAGGTTGGTCAAACAGTTTATTTTATTTTATGTCAGCTAGTAACAGCTTTAATTGAATAAATTATTCAAAAGCAATTTCAACAAAACAGCTGTCACTTTTATTATACTTTTGTTGAACACTTAAAAGTAACGATATAAAATTGGCCTTGGGAAATTAAAGTATTGTGAATGTGAATAATGTGAGGCGTATTGAATTAACAATAATTTGAAGAAAAAAACACTTAAGCGTATCGTTAATTAAATTGAAACAAAAACTAGCTCTCAGCTGGCACAAACTCTTCAAAAACCTGATCGGCCATTCGAAACTTAATTAAAATTGTAAACGTAAGTAGGATTAGCTGCACTGGTCATGCACTGATTTGGTCAGTATTACTTCTCACTCTCTCTGGAAAGTACTAATGAGCCATAATCACCTGTTGACAATTTGACATTCACTGACACGTGGCACACAAAATCAGGAATTCCGGATTCCAAAATACAAACAAACAGTGTTTTGACTTGACAGCGCCTGATATTCCCTCTACAATTACATACATTCACTAAATGTCATAACTGGCAAGATTTCTTAAAACTGTTAACAAGAGTACAAATTAATTTTAATTGTTTTTGTTGTATTCTGCTGTGCTCTCCTCTCCTCTCCTTTTATACACAATGCATGCAACTCGATTTATTTTATTGGTTTGCTTTGTTTGGTTTGAATGGTGTGTTGAGCCAGAGCCAGAGCCGCGCGCGCTGAGTTGATGTGAATTCTTGTAGAAGCGTGGATGAGTGGAGCAAATAAAAGCATGTGGCATGCATGTTACACGATGA
Source organism: Cyphoderus albinus (assembly GCA_021029165.1). Classification (NCBI taxonomy): domain Eukaryota; kingdom Metazoa; phylum Arthropoda; class Collembola; order Entomobryomorpha; family Paronellidae; genus Cyphoderus; species Cyphoderus albinus. Next base: position 71,776 of record VYYJ01000143.1, on the reverse strand, counting down.
GTCTCATTCCCTCATCTCATTCATGGGCAGGCAACAAAGCACATTTTAGCAGTAGTATCGCGTATTTACTGGTATTTTCTCCATCGATTCTCATTGTTGCGGAATGGTTCTAATAATGGCAAATGGAGGAAATAATCAAACGTTTTTATTATTAGTTTGTTCAAGGACGTCCTCCCCTTGCTAATAATATTCCATTACATTGCGAATGTAAATGGAATTCAAAAATATTGTCTCCATTTGTGTTGATACCGTTTTGTAAACTTACATATTTATTCAAGCTTCGTCATGAAAATCGCATATCACCGTCATCCGAACTTCCGTCTTTCCACCTTGTCACCTTTTATTTCCAGTTTCGCTTCAATAGAATTTTTACGATCCATCTGCATCTCCAGCTTCCTATTTTTCAACCCTTTCGTCACAGTCGAAAACTAAAAAGCAGAAGGGAAAAGCAATACAAAAATGCAAACTCTGCTGCGTGCTCCATTTGAATAAATGGATTCACAGGGTACATTTTTTCAACTATATATCCATCCATGGCGTGACATGATTTGAATTAAAATTATCTTTGCCCTTTACGCCTTCATGAATAAATAGAGTGACTCTCGTGTCTCTATATTTCTTTTATTCTGTCTTCATTCACTTCATTCAATTCGTGAAACAAAATTTATGGTAAAAAATGTGTAAGTGTAAGCCTAAGCCTGTCTTTTCCTCGTCACTTCTTGCCTTATTCGCTTTTCTCTCCCTTTGAAAACAAGCATAATGGAGCAGTGCTGCTCTATCGTGTTGTGGCGTATCAATGTCACATGTCACACCAAAATATCTTTTATAATATATTTTTTGTCCTGTCAGCGACATCAAATCAACAAGACATTTTTGCCAGTATTACAGTCGATAGAGGAAATACTTTCAAGTCTTGAACTGTAACTGAAATAATAAAAATAATGGAGATTTCGAAATATACATAATGTAATTTTGCAATCAGTAGCCGGGGCCTGAAATATACATTATAATGTGCGTCCTTGAACACACATAACATTTGTTTCTAGTTGACCGGTAGGAAATTATTTCAACTGAAAAAATATGTATCACTTTGTCAATTCTTAGTTTTATTGCTTTTTATAATTTATAATATGTACATATTCCTTCAATTAAAGATCCTAGTCTTAAACGAAGTTTTACGGTGATAGTAATAAAAATGGAAAACACATTGTATGTATAAAATAAAAGAGCTTTCTCCTGCAGTACCTTTTCAGAATCTATCGTAATAATGGTATACACGCTTTCTACGTTTGTATCCGATTTTGATGCACAACTTATCCTTTATTACCGCTATTTCTCCCTTGTTTTCTTTTCTTTCCCTTTTGCTCCTCCACCCTCCAATCTTCCATGAATTTTGATATTTAATTCTCACGACGATCCTCATCTTCGGTAGGGGTAGTAGTATTTGTTGTACTTTTCTTTTCCTTATTGCTTTCATATCAAAAGTTGAGCAATGCAAGATGCTTACCAGTGAAAAGTAAAGATGAGGGGGAAAGTTTTTTTCATATTATTCGTTCGTTGTTATCCATATTCAATATACATAAATGTGTATACAATCTCGCATCATTATATTTTTGTACGGTATACAGCTTGAGTCCAAGTGGCAATATTATGTCCAAAAAAGAAACTATATCATCGCCCCTTTATCCTTGTTCTGGATGAATGTAGTGAAGTAACATCATGAAAATGCTCTACAGTCTACATTTTTGTATCCACCTTGAATGGTTTTCTTTCTTTCCTCTTGTCGTATATTTCACCGTAATGGAGTTATATGGGCAGACATGTCCATGAATCTGGATTCGATTCGAATTCTGGAGAGAGAAAAAATATTCTCGAGTTTGGAGGAAGTGGTAGTTGGGTTTGCTACAGCCTCAAGTAGATGCTTGGTTAATGGTTATTGAAGTGGTTCTCCTCTTACCTTTAACGAAATCAACTGAATGCTCACGGATGCCGCTATTACCATTGCCACACATCACGCTATGCCTTGTTGCTGCTGTTGAATAAAAATAAAGGAAGCGATTGCATATTGCATTTTGCTCCATCATCTTCGTCATGTGGAGTTCAGGTTCGGGTTCGAGAAGAGAAACTCTGGAGAGTATGGAGAGTTCTTGTGTGGAATTTGGAATTACCTTTAGAGAACAAAAGCAAGTTACTGCACTGCATTGGCCGTCCACTTCTTTCTACTCACTCTCTTCAGCTCTCATATGTCTGCTGCTTCAGTTATGGTTGCACATTCTCTTATTGTTTTTATTAAAAGGGGCTTTAAAAAGATTTCTTGTACCTGCCTGCTAAAAACGTTATTGGTAGTCAGAGCATGATTCTTTTAGCTGTCTGGGAACGCCGACTTGGATTGGTTGGTGGGTTGGATGCCGCTCGTTGTCCCTAATTATTTTAGGATGTTGAGTGGTCTCTTAATTAATTTGTCTAAAAAGTAAGTGGAATAATAATAAAGAAATTGTTTCACGCTTTATTAACCTTGAAAATGATTGCTATAAACTAACACTAAACTCAAAGCATAATGGGCTGAATTTATTTCAGGAATACTAAATCGGGGAAAGATTGGCACTCTATTAATTAAAGTGCATAAATCATGGTGAAATTGGGCCACCCATTAAATTATTCCATTTTCTCCGTTTCTCTCTATCATGTAGTAAGAAGACATTGGTTAAAAATGTGGATTCATTTAGAAAAGGTATAGCGTACGGCGCTTAGAGGCGTTCTCCTCCCAGCAGAACCAAATGGCTCTGCATTTACGGAAATGCAAGAAAATTGGTGGTCTGGTCAAATAAAACTCAGAAAAGAAGCCAACTCAGCGTTTGAAAACATAGTAAGCAGAGTGGAGGAATGCAAACAAGTTTCTCTTCTCTGGCTCACCAGGGACTTGAGTCAGCGTCACCTAGTTTCAGCGAGGAAATGAAAGAAAATAAAAATTTTTTTTTGTGTACAGGAAAGTGGCTCAACGAGAACTTATGTTTGTTCCAATGAGAGTACCACCGTTCGTCCGGATGGAGATGGATATGGATAGGGAAAAACGGAAAAATTAAGTAAAAAACTCCTTGATTTGGAAGCGTACAACGTGAGTAAGTGGAGAGTAACTTAACGAAACTGACTTGACTCGATTGCCGGAGAAAAGGAAAAGCCGACACAGCAGAAAAGAGAAAGTGATGTGTACGTCGTTTCATCTAATTAAGCTTAATTACAAATTACGATGGTAGTGTACGTTTTTTAAAAAGCGGGAATGAGAATAATATGGAGACAAAGGAAAAGCGAATGAGTGCAAAAATCTCGGAGTACATTACAAACAGATGTTTGGGGAAAGTAAAAGCGAAGAGCATCACTCAGAGTAAGCCAAAATGCAGACGAACAAAACTTGCACACACATGTAAATATGTTTACTCAGATATCTGGAATATGAATGTATGCAAGCAAAGAAACAACTGGAGAAATTAAAAGGGGTAACTCTGAAATAATAATATATTATTTTGTGGAGCAGAAATGGTAGAGCAGCCACAAAACTCTTGGAGAAAACCAAAACCAGACGCTTTATGCGAACTCAGCACAAAATAAAATACTACACACAGGGAAAACGGTTGCATTTTACGATGCTGACGGAGGAGTGATGCTTCTATAACAGAATCATTTCCTCTTCTTCTACCCTTTATCCTCCTACGCTCACTCATCACGGTCCTACTTTTCTTGTCTCATGATTTCGAACATGGCACATAAATATATGCTCAGAGAAGTGATGTGATTTTCTCCGCGTTTTGTCCCAATTTAAGCTGCTTTCGTGAACCACGCATCCGCAATCCACATCCACCCACCCACCATTCACAACACAAATTTTCAATTGTTTTTTTTATGATTTTGTTACTACTGTAGGGAAGGAAACTTAACTGAAGACATTAAAGTCGAGTTTGGAGCCGCTGTGGAGAGAAGATTTTCGGTTGTCTGTGTGCAAAAAGGATAATTAAAAGTTGATCATCAGCAAAAGAAATCTAGCACGCTTTGTTGCATAATGCACGGAGTTTGCTGGCTCGTACTTAGGTAGATGTAGATGTAAAATGGAGAATGTGGCAATAAAAGAGGAAAAATGTGTGCTGTTTGTTCCGTTATTTTCTACAAGGGGGTTTTGGTCCATTTTGGTCGTTTTATGCGTTCTAAAATAATCGGGAAAATTTACATACCAAACCGTCCAGAAATGTCTTTTGTCTAGCCTAAAGATTTGGCCAATTTAATGAGTAATAAAGCGAAAATGCTGTTTTTGTGTTTAAACTTGTTTGTTTTATCCCTCCATTGTTTTATCCGTTTATTCAAACAATGAGGACAAAACAAAACAAACACGAACGAACATTTTACAGGTTTTAGCATTTATTTTAGCCAATCCGGTTATGAAATGAACATTAACCAAAATTGTTATCATTTTTCAAAACGGATGGAAAAACAGTTGGAATTTATATTCAAAAATTGAACATTTGCTTTTTTGTTATTCGCAATAATTACGCTTCGTAATTATGCTCAAATGTAATCACTTTGCAAAATGGTATGAATGCATAACAATAATTACAACACGGACAATTGAACCTGTAATCGCATTTATTCTTGGTAGGGTTTTTGTTTCTGCAGAGAAAACAAATTGCCAGTTTCGCATAATTCAAAATTATTTCATGCAATAAAACTGTGCTACTGCTAATAAAAATGGCAATAACGATTTACAAATTTAGGTCGTTAGTGAATAAAATGAGTGTGTCGCTTTGCTTACATTTTAGAAGATTTCAGTTCCTAAACTGCAATTTAGAACAGATTTACATTCTATTGGTTGACTGGATTTAAAGTACTGTGTTTGATAGAGTGAGTAGAGTTGTTAAAATATGAATAAGGGGAGGTGGAGGTTCTCTGAAAAAATACAAAATGCCCAAATTTTCCCTTTACTGTCACTCAGCCAAGTCTATTTAATTTCAGTCAAGTTCATAAACTGAATTTATCCAGTGTACATTCGAATTAAGATTTAACTATCATATGATGAAAGTGAAAATAGATTCTGTGCAGATTTTGATGAAGGGATGAATTTTGCTTTCTCTTCCTTCTCTTGAGTTTCTAACAATAGGCAGTATATAGACTCAAAACGTTGGAACGAAGCTTTAGTCAAGCTACAACATTGAATCATTTTTATTTGTTGCCTGAGTATACTAATATTTTTGCAACGACCCAGACGGGACTCAGGGTTGAACGATCTTCATAAGAGAGGGAAAACTGAAAAATGATTATTTGTTAAACAGTGGCAGCTCAAACATAAGGACATGAATGGCTTCATCTTTTCTCTTTATAACTCGTGATAATATCATGGCGCGTCGAAAACACTTGACACTTCATTCTATATCAACCCAAATTCTTGCAGTAACTCAAAAAGTGTGCCACACCAATATATCATATTTTATTTACTCGCCTGTTATTTATGCTCAATATGAGTTAATACTTCATGCTTCAAAAAAATATTCCTCTGACTGAACTTAATTCTTTCTTGCACTGCTGACATATTTTATTGATAGTCACGGCTTTTTGTACACGCTACGATTCTAAATAACATGTTTTAACGTCTTATGACATCGTAGACACCGACGATGAAAACAAAAACTGATTCACGTAATACCGTAACAGTAAAGAAAGTTTACACAAAAGCGCGGTGTAACAACAACACATTTTCTCTTTCCGCGTACTTTGGATATTTACTTAGCCGTCTGGAAACATTAAGCAGTAAACTGAAAACATCATCCAATCCTTCTATAAAACCCAAGCCTTTTATATTGTACTGTATAATATAAATATGTAATAGTCTCAACGAGTAAAGATTTCTTCGAAATGCTTGCTTATTTTTTAATAGCAGTAAAATACATTTCTGGTAGAGCGAAACAAAGTAGATTTTATAAGTGTCTACTTCCCCCTTGGTTCCATACATCTTTTTTGTTGTATCCGCTTATTTTTCTCTCTTCTTGCTTGACGATATCTGCTCTAGTGTAGAACATGTTCCTCTAAATCCGCTAAGGGATGCATTATAGGCACATAATAAAAATTTGGGAACAGTGTAATAACTGTAGTCACACAGGGCAGCGCGCCGCTACATACTACCATTGCCACGAAAGCACAGCATTCATTCACTCACTTTCTCTCTATGTCTCATAAATAATTCAGAAGAAGCAGAGTAACCTAATTTTCTGCTGTCTCGCGTCTTCCTTTCCCATTATCCACTCTATAATGGCCACTTCCATCTTTTATACACACAAAATATCCTCTTGCTCTTCTTTCTTTGTGCTACACCCTCAGCAACGGCGGCACAGGAGTGCTCCCTGAGACAACTGTATTTCAAGAAGCAACAAAAACATTTTACACAATTTTGCCCAAGCAAAATATCATCTCTCCACTTTCGCCATTTCAGATACTTATTTACTTACTTGCTTATTTATGGAGAACTTGTGCCGATGATGCTAGCTTCACATTAAGTTTGAACACACACAGCTTCTTATATTATGTATGTATGTGTAAATATATTTTTTAGGAATCTCACACCTCAACTTTCTTGAAAACGGAGATTTCTGTCCGTTTTCATCTCCTTTTGGATATTTTATTTTATTACTGGATGCCCATTTTCTCCGAAGAAGTAAATACATGATTGCATAATACTCGGCAGCTAATGTCATCCCTCTATATTTTATCCTCTTTCTTTCCATCCAGGATGAAAAACTTTTACTGCCAATTTTTTATGTAATGATGCAACGCAGCCCAGCTAATGTATATATTACGAAGTTGGAGTTACAAGATGATCAAAGATATTTCCTTCCGCTGGAGGCTCCTTTTTTGAATCCACTTTTTCACAACTTTTTATGTACAGCGTTTTGACGGAGAACAGTAGAATGTGAAAGAAAATTGAGTCAAGTGAGTAGATTTGAAGTCAAACACATGACGGTAACGTATCAACGCTCCCCAAAAAAACTTGTTACCATTGCTGGCAAAACTTTCTTTCGAAAACGTTCTCTGCGTTGAATGCTATACGCGCGTGTGAAAGGAATATGGTAATATTGTTAAACACTCTATTTTTATGATGATGAGGTACGAAAACGGATTTTATTTTTTGGTTCAAATATTACATAATATAATTCTCTAGCTCCTACGTTTCCTAATACTAAATGAAGGAGTAAACAAAGAGGAATAAAATGTATTATGATGAAATAAAAATTGTGTGTGGAAATTTGATTTTTTAATAATGACGCAATCACTCTACTACAAAACTATGGTATAAAGTTTAGCGCATCAGTTGGGTTTGTTACAGACTCTATACTTTGCATTGAATTTGAGATTATGATTTAAAAGACCACCAGGAAAAGTTGAAATGCAGCCTACGTAGAAAGTGTCACTTAATGATGGTGGCACGCCGTGGTGCTCTTCCCCGATGTTACCACAACTGGAAGACATTTTATGAAGACAGAAAATGGAAGTGGGGAAAACGAGTGACAAAGTCAAGGAAATAGATATCTATAGAAAAGAATTGATATTTAAATTTTTTGTAACGAGGTTCCTTGCGACTGAGTGAAAACGTTCTTTTTTGAAGATGAAACGTTCTTTTTTCTCTTAGGTTTATAATATGGTACAAAACCAACTGAACACAATATGTCAATAGTGTATGTGGGTGGATACGAAAAGATGTTTCATGCTGTTTGGCTGAATGTAATTTTGCAATGCTCCATTATTTCCTTGTGTATGCATGAAAAGTGAGTTAGCTCCACAAATAATATATAATGGCAGTGGTTATGCTAATATACCCGAAGGTCGTTTCCAACAAGATGGAGGAAGCTCCTTTGATATGAAAAGGCGCACACATTTTATAAAGATGCTATTTTTCAAAACAACGATGAAACATCAATTTGAGGAAGTGGCCCAATCCCGCATTTCTTTTTAAATAGTTCTTTCCAAAACGAAAAGTAATGTCCCAGAGAGTTCTTAAAGATTTGCGAATATTTACTGGCTGACTGCTGACTCCGAAAAAGACGAGAATGCGGGCGAGAGATTCTTGTTTCTAAAATCGTAACATTTTTCTCTCCTCTTTGATTTTTTCTGGAAATATTCTCCACCATGATTGCTTAGCCTCCTCTCTGGAGAAAACATTCTTTCTCTTGACTCCCAGAAAAAAGATCAGATTCAACCACACACGTTTTCCCATTATTACCCTTTTCATATTCACAGATTTTCTTCTATTCAAGTTTCATTCTTTTTAAGTTCTGATTTTTTCTTTTACTCTTTATCGGCTTTAGCTTACATACTTCGTGCACACAGACTTTTGTACGAATATCCTGTAATTTATTGTTCAAAAATTCTCTTTGCCTCCTCCTCCTCCGCAGTTAAAAATGGAATGTCATTCATTCTTTCACTCAGTTTCATTGTACACCACCAATAGTCATTTTTTCATATGTAGCCTTTTTTTATCCTTTTTATTCTATGTCTGACTCTTGTTGTATGATTTTATATACTTTTTTAAAATTGTACAAGTATAGTACAAAAGTAAAGTAAAACCCATTATATATTTTTAATACATTTTGTAGCCATATTGGGCAACATTTTTTCTCTTTTAAGAAAGGCAATTGAGGGAGCATACAATAAAGGAGGATTGATAGAGAATTTTTATTCAGCCATTTTCATTGTCATTGTGAAGGGAGAAAAGGAGAAAGAAAGAAAGAATTGCTCATGAATCACCAGTTTAAATGGACCTCTGCATGGTTTAAAAGTGGGGGAAAATAAATGAAAAAGAAAGCATTTTTCTTCTTTTTTTACTTTACTTGGAGCACGTGTGCTTTGCATTTAAATAATATTACTTACTTAGTTATATCTAAGCATCTATATCCTTTAAAAAAAGAAAATCTTTCTCTGTGGAGCCATTTCCCATTATTTCTTAAATAAAATGCACACACGGTACAAATGTAACGGTGTGCAAATGAAAATAGAGGAGGATGATAATAGTAAAGATGGAGAAAGGATAAGAAATATTTCACTTGATTTTTGATCATAGAGGCTCAACAATAAAATTGTGCAAGAAATGGATAGTCAGAACAGAAGTAGATGAAACAGGAAAATGAGAAGGAAAGGCACAACACATTGTTTTTTAGTTCTTCGTTCAGAATGAACAGTTTGAAGATAGTTTGGTGTTTGGCAGAAGATGAGAGCAAAATATGAAAACATTGGGAGAAAGGTTACATTCCAGTCTGGCTCCTCTGCAATAAATGTCGCTCAAGAATGAGTCCTCTGGTAATATATGAATTATTAGGATGTGAGCAGAGGGACTTGTTACGGTACACCGATACTTTCACAAAATGCCTTTTTATGTTTTCTTTAACGTGATAGGTAAGTAATCATAGAAGCATAATCGTTGTTTTGACGGTGATAGTGATTCCTTACGAAGTGAGATACCTTGTGTGTGTGTGTTTGTGAATGTTCTTGCCTTCTCGCTATTTGCCCCGGAAACATTTGATGGCCCTGAAGATGGTAATGATTGCCATGCAATGTACTTAGGAAAATGAGATCTTCTCAATCGTCCATTAGCGAAACGAAGGGTTTCGTATTTATAAGAAGACAAGTTGATTTGATACAGGTAAACTGTTATCTAAATTGAAGAGAGGTTAAGTAAAAAAGTAATTTGTCTTCGTAAGGAAGTATTATGGAAAAGAAATAGCTGATCGAGTGAAAAGATGAATTTTTAATGTATCCTGGGAAGTGGTACCACTCAAAAGCCAATTTCACCTGATTCTTATTTTATGGAGAGAACGAAACGATAAAAATGAATTAAATGTGAAAGTCAAGGTAATTTGATTACTGTTGTCTGTCGCATCACATATATTGAGTTACGTATGTCGTATTGATTCCAGTCTGAGTTGAAGGGGTTAAGCCATGGAAAAGTAGCCAGTAGATTCTTCGATTTTATTTTAACATGACGTTTTTATACCCATTTGGAGTTGGATACAGAATACACAGACTGGCAGAACAAATTCAGCCTAATTTTGCATTTTTTCGCCATTTTCTATTCGAAATAAGAGAATAACACTAAAATGGTAATCCTAAGAGAAATGAACGGAATGGGTCTCCACGTCTTCTACTTCTCTCCGATTTTCTCTTTTTGGCAAATGACATTGGCTTTAAAACCAGACATTGAATTCAGAATACGAAAGTAGCTGAAGAGAAAGGTCGGTGGAAAATCTGGTCTCTTTTTTATTCAGTCAGTTGCACTCTTTCTCGTTAAGCTTTACTTACAACTGTGAAGTGAAACTCATTCCAATTTTATTTGAATATCTGTGTACGCGTCAGCCTCTGCTTTTTGGGGTTTTCCACTTTTTTAACTTGGAAAATAAAGTTGTGTCTCTTTTCTCCCTCTCCATCTTTCCTGTGGGATTCTGCACACGCAGACAACAGAAAACATGCTTACATACAGCCAGAAAGAGAGCTAGAGCGAAAGAGGAAATCACACTAATAGGATTTAAATTGGAACTTGAACATTTCAAGCTCAAAAAACTCCTCCGTGTTTTTCAGGGTAATGAACACTATGCAACAGTAGTAGATTTTCAGGCAGAAGATACATACATACAACATACTCGCTAACCCTAAAGTAATGCAAACTGAAAACCTTTTACTATATCCATTCCAGTCGGACACCAACAGTTTAGAAAATAGTAGAAATTCTCATAGTTCCAATTTTGTTTGTATGCTTACATTATGTAGACATTTTCCAAATTATGTAAGTACATAATACGTGGAAAACTTCACATGTGTCCAACAAGCGCACCACTTTCTTATGAAGCTAGTAACAAGTTTAAGTTTGATATTTCCTTTGCTATTTTTATTTGATCCAGCAAATATTGTTAATCTCCTGCTGACCTTTACATCAAGCTGTGTTACTGTAAGCAGATGGGTTGGGGAATTCGGCATTGAATCTATTTTAAATGCTTCATAATCTTCAAAGATATCTATTACAGAAATTTGTACGAACATAAAAGAATGTTGGTTTCAAAGGACGATCAACAAAAGAATGTTTGGAGGTCACCTTTCACTGTTAGTAACGGGTGGCCACCTACGTCGGAGGCCGTGTGTATACCTACATACAGGTAATAGATCCACTTTTTAACGGAATCCTGCACAGAACCTGATCAAAAACACCTACTTCCAGATTTACATTTATGCACGACTGGACGGATCAGTGAGCAACAACGAATTATTTGTAGGTGGCCACTTCTACACACAGGCAAGGAGGCAAAAGAAAATTGTAATAAAGGCTTTTGAGTTCAATAAACAGTATTGCTTTCAATGTGCTGTGTACTTCTGGAACCAGAATAAAATGGCAATTTTCGTTGTTTTGTGCGGGAGAATGTACATAACGGAGGCATGTATAGTTGTTGAAAATGCTTTTTGACGCTTACTCGGTTTATTTCACACGGGGAATGGAGAGACCAGTAATGGCACATCGGCACAAGCACTAGACAACAGAGTGGGTATTTTATTTTCCCCGTTTTATATAAATGCGTCATCAATGGGAAAGAAAGGGACAATCGACAACAAGCTTCTAGCGTTTCAGATGAAGCGTGCCTGTATATGTCTCTTTGGCCAATATTGTTTTGTTACTTGAGCAGACACTACTGCCGGTGGAGTGGAACCACCACATTTGAAATTGGAACATGGAAAACTTCTCTTTTTCGCTGAAATCTATCCATCTACATCAACAAGCGGACTGTTTTTGGATGCAGCATTTTCTAGGCTATAACAAGATTGAAAAGGAAATAGGAAAAAAGCAAAGTCTGTCAACTGTAAATAAATTGGGAAGGAGCGACCTCAAAGGATTTTTTTCATGGAAGGCTCTCTTTTTGTGCACATAAAACGATTCGATTGATGGGATTTGGCAAAATCGTCGAGAAAAAAGCAGGTAAAAATTCTAATGTGAGTGGAGAAGCAAAACAGGTAACCAAAATGAGAATGGAAAACAAGATATTTTTATATATTGGTTTGGTTCGTCGAGTTTGATGAGACGAGGGAAGAAAAAAGAATGTGCTTATCGGAAAGCGAGTCAGTTGGGAATCATTACGTCTATTTTGAATTGTGTGACGAGTCGTGAGTTTTTCTAGTGACGGGGAAAAGTGGTCCGCATTTTGCATTTTGTGGATAAATCGGAAGAAATCGCTTTTCTGAGTTTTGAGATAGAGTAAATGTAGAGTGATCGAGTATGTCTTTGATGGACATTGTAATATGTATTGTAAAACGGACGGGTAAAAAGGTTGGAGCAGAAAGCGCAAAAAAACACGCTAGTTGTTTCCCCTTTTTACACTGAAATTTAGTTTTATCGGATGCTCCATATTTTCGAAAGCTTTACAGAAATGCTTCCAATTGAAAGCTTGCAACATTTGCGAAGGAGAAATCACAGCAATGAAAATGGAGATTGAGACGAAAGAAATGGGCAATTTATTTTTATTTTTACTGGCAACTGTTTTTATCCGCTTATGGCAATAATGTTAAACGAAAATGAGGAAATCGTCACAGCTTTATGCTGATAAATATCAAAGTAATGTGAGATTCTAAAACATTTAGAGGTAGATTTTTAAAAGATGATAGAAGATGTAGTGACATTTTGGCAATTTTTGAAGATGTGTTCATTTTAAGAAAATGTGTTTAACAACGCAGCTATTTTTTCGCACGTTTCAAACTGCAAGGAGGTTAATGTTTTGTCAGGGGTTTGGTTGACCCAGAGCACATTTTTTTTTTAGTAGCATATAGCAGTATAGCAGTGCCAGAATAGTCAACATTTATGAACTTGCCTCACTCTTTTCTAGCCAAAACTTAAATAGCGCAGATGCTTGTCCCACTTAAAACTTCTGCAGCTAAATCTGAAGTTTTTCTTCTTTTCTGTACTCCACTATTCTAGCTTCCAAAATTTGTGTTTGCATTATTTAGACAGTATTTAATTTTCCACTATGACAAAAGTGTATTAGACAGTGAGGATAAAGAACGCCACGTGACGAGTTGAAGCTTCAAATATGCAATGAAACACAAACGATAAATATAACACATTCTTTTTAAAATTCTAAAAACAGAAAACTTTTTTATTGCTGTTTGTTATATATAGACTGACGTAGACATAACCCGTGCTGGATAGGGTGAGTCACAGAACAATATTGCAATAATAAACGTCAAAAACTTTCTTAGTGTCACAAAACAGGAATGTAAAGAGCAGTAATTTCGACAGCATAAAATTGCAAAAATTAGTCTATAAATCAACAAATTACAAAACACACACGACATTAACACCGGAAGCATGTTTGTATAATTTCATCCGTTAAATTTAATTTTATACTTATTGTTTGAAAAATTCTTTCTGAATTCATGAAACTTGTGGGTGCTTTGGTAGGTTGCAGTTGCATCACAGTTTCAACTTTTATGTAAAAGGCTCATTTTGTTTTCGTAAAAATAACGTGATGCAATATTAAAAGGGGCGACAGTGTGTCTAACACATTTTTTGCGGCCAGACAACATTCCACATTCGTTTTTTATTTCATACAAAATAACTTAAATTTTAATTTTTGAGAAGGTCTCGTATTTCTATTAGAATTCTGGGCTTAGAATAATATAGTATTTAATAATGTAATTCTAGTTTTAATATCTAGGTTATACAATTTTAGTTTCATCCAGCTTGCACAAACTTTCTCGATTCTTTAAAAAAGCATGAAAAAGCTCCAAGCATAATATTTTACTGTTGACCTCGTTGATATGAAACACAAGCATTTCAATTTAAAAAGAAAATACTTCAAGGCTGATGGCACAGAGACAGAATATTTGCACAGAAAAGAGAAAACAGTCTGGTCGAAAAATTGCGAAAGATGAACTGTTTAAGCGGAGGTTGATATGCACCGGCATAGTAAACTGGTTTATATCATTGCCTCTAGCACTAGCACACAAAAATTATCGTAGACGCTTGACGTAATATTTACTTGTTATAAAAATTTCGAAGTCTCCTTGAAAGTTATACGTTATCTCGGACGAAGCATTGTAGGTACATTTGATTAATTTTGTAAGGAAATATTAATATCACAACTGCAAGTTGCAAGTGAATAAGTAGTGCGACGGGGTTTTATTCAAAGTTGTTAGAGAAAAAAAACTTTCTTGCTTTATTGTTAGTTGATGAAATGAATAACCCAAAGTCAAATATTCGTGTCAGTTTTTATTTTTGTGTGATTAATGTATAGTTTAGTTTGGCGAAACTGAAAGCAAAAAATTTGCCAAAAAAAAGGTCATATATAAATTCTCTTCGGTATGGTTTAAGCCAAGCCTCAAGGACATTCAAGATATTCGATTCAATATAGTAAATTAATTTCGTATAGATAAAAAAGCAAAAATTAATTAGAAATGGATTGCTCGTTTGTTTTAGAGACAATATTGAACTTTAGATTTGGCGCTTGCGGCCACTATAATTAAATTCTTTTCGGCCATTTTATACTGTGTCTTTTATTCTATAACCTTGGAATAAATCACAAACTATCAGTGGAAACTAAAAGTAAATTTAGCAAACAGAATGTTTTCTAAACAGATCAACTCAAAATCACGATCAATATTTCTTCGGTGATATTTAAAATCATGAATTTCTCAATGGCTATAAGTAAAATCGACGGGAATGGACCTAACGGTTGTCTTTTAAACATTTGCTCGCAACGGAGCAAAGCGCAGCTTTCATTACAATTGAAGTAAACACAAATAAGTATCTAAAATCGGTCTTCCGCTTACTTATTTGCATAAACTCTTTATAATACAAAATCATGCAATCGTGCTGGAACAGGAGCATATTTTAAGCTGGTATGGCACAAAAATAAGGAGACGAAAACAGATTTTCTCACATTTCTCTCAAGTCACAAAATAGCAGATTTTCCTCTTTTTGTCTCGGTCTCTTTCTCTCTGTAGAGAATATTCTAATTTCTAATGAATGTGAATATGATGGAGAAGAGGAGAGAAAATTCATGTGCACACAATTCACACAGAGAATTAAAATGGTAGACAGAGAGCATTTACACAAACCTTTTGTAAGTAAGCATGATATTGTGTATCTGTCTCTTCGGATCCCCTTCAAAACTTGACTGTTTTCACTGTGTGTGAAAGTCATTCATTTTCGAGGATAACGATGATGATGTGGCATCACACACAAGCGAAACCATTCAACCGACATTGTTCAAACTCTAATATGAATAATGATGGTGATGATGGTGTTCTTCTCTTCGTCGCTCCACGTGATGCAGCATAATGTACATGAGAAGAGAGAGGAGAGAAGAAAAACACAAAAGTCAGCGAGAAACTACACAGGGAAATCAAGCAGTGAGTGTGTCTATAGCACCTCCACATCGACTTTAGTGTTTTGCGAGAGAGAAAATCCTTTTCTGGTTCTCTGTGTGTCTGTTGCATACTTTTCCTTGCGTTTTTATCTCTCTGTTTGCTTTCTCCCACACTCCATTTCAATTCGTTTTCATTTGGCGTTTGGAAATAATTTTCGAGAGGAGGAATCAAGGAAGTTGTAAGCTCTTTTTCTTCCGCATCTTCATTCACACACATTTTATTGACTTCAGTCTTTTTATTTGTTTTACTACTACTCATCAAATCCCTTCCCGTTCAGGCTGTGTCAAGTTAACTTTGTTTTCACAAAGAAAGAGGAAGGTAAAAGAGTGCAATAAAACATTTCTTCTTGCAAGCAAACAATCTAAGACGCACTCTTAATTAGCCGAGGGCTAAACATAAGGTTCATCAAAAGATAATAATGATGATTGAGAGAGAAAGAGGAAGAAAATTGGCAAATTTTCATATTACAAGTTTCAACATGGAAATAAAGATCCAGATGAAAGATGGCCATTGTACGAAACTGAAAGAACTGTTTTATTTTATTTTCCTCATTTCGTTTGTCAACAATGATAAAACAAAGTAACCAACAAGGAGTCTCAACTAACCCCAGTCGTTACGAGTTTCTATACTGGAGAGAGCTGTCAAACCTTTTAGATTTAATATCTGAGTGCTTTGAAATTTTATGCTGATTTTTTAAAGTGGCTTCGGCTTCACTTGCAGGTTGATCTTTTCCAAGGCAAAAAGAAAAAAGGCACTGCTGACATTTGACAACTTTGCCTTTGTTGCGTCAACACAACTAAAGAAGAAAACGGGGTAGTTGACAAGTGACGCTGACGACCATTTGGAAAGATCGTTTTTATTCAAAAACGGCTTGAAGCTACTTTGCTGGTATGCATTTTACATGAGATTCTCTGAAGGATGGATGAGACAAAAAAATAAAATAAACTTAACTGAAAAGATTTCCACTTTCATATTGCATTGTATTTGTATGCATGTCTTCTTAAAGAAAGTAGGATAGAATTGGAAAGGAAAGGAAAAGTGGAGAGAAAATGGCGTAGGTAGATAATAAAAGGGCCAAAGTCAGTCACACAAAACAAACTGTCACCATCATACCACTTTTCCCTACTTTTTCAGTCAGTCAGTAACAGGTTTTGCCTCCACGGACTCAGCTAAGAAGGTAAAAAAATGTCAACTGGAACAGGTTTCTGTAAGAATATATTTGAGATGCAAAATGGAAAGCAAAACAGATCTAGAGAATTGGACAATTGTGTTCCATTTCCATTCTTTTACTTTTAGGAGATTGGAACTGGATGGAGACGTGGCATCGTGGACCGTCGTCTTTTCATGTTTTTCTGTCTCTATTTGAAAAATTGTACTGTTTTCCTCTAAGTTTTGGGCGTGCTTGACATTCTTTTTTAAGAAGATGGGGACGAAAGTTAAAGGAAAGCTACAACGGGCCGAGATCATTCATAAATAATTCATTTACAAACAAACTGCACTGAGAGTATTCGATTTAAAATGTAAAATGTATTGTAGTTTCGAGCAAAAGTTTAAAAGGGTGTTACGGATGAACCTCCACAACTTTTTACCCACTTGAACTGCTGATAAACTCAATGGAGTCAAGTGCATATTTTTTTTCGACTGGTTGAAAGAAAAGCATTATGCTTTGTTGCATTGTTTTATACAGTTTCGGAGGGATTGTTTTGAGCATTCGTTTTGGTTTCCTTGCATGTCTATGGCTCTCGGCACTTTCCCCCATTTATCACATACATGGATTTAATTTCATTCCCATCCCACGCGTTTGGGGGGCCAACAATTTCATTGTACTGTTTTGAAAAGGAAAAGAATGAAAAGATACGGCATCGACATTTGAAACGCTGTTTCGTGACATTGGCAGTTTATTGTGAAGGATAATATGGATAATATTATTGTAATTATTTCTAAAATTTTGATGGAAAAATTCTTTCAAACTTTGATTACAGTTCACTGTATTTCATCAAAAACATGTATTATTGTTCATGAAAACATTGACATTGGAAAATTACAAGTGTAAACATACCGAATATTTAGGAAATTTTCTCGGAAAATACGCAACTGTTGTACTAAATTAGTGGTTATAAAAAATAATCCTGGTATTTTTAGTATCCAATTTAATACTTTTCTTTAATCCTTGCATAACTTTGTATTTTATGTAGTTATCTATCTCCGTTTTATTTACAAGTATTAACGAATTGGAAAAAGTAAGGAACGACATCACAATAAAATAATAGTAGCTACAAGCTAATCAATTCGTTTAAATCACCTTCTCATACATATGTATGTTTGTATGTAGGTAGGTTGTAAAAGTTCACAAAATAATATTCACATATTGATTGCTAAATTGGTGAAAGACAAGCAACAACGTTTCCTATTTCTAGCAATTCCGGAACAGGAAGGTGTAACAGTTGATTTGATTTGGAATTCCTTGGGAGTTAAATTCACCTTCAAATTACCACAAATTTCTCCAGTTCACTGTAGACATGTGAATTCTCAGTTCGGGCGAAGTGGCTGAGGTGTTGATTTCCCAACGTCTGTTGCTTTACTCCTAGTGGGTGGAAACATTATTAGTAAATTAGGTGCTCTTACACGAAATGATTTCAGAGAAAGCTTTGAATGTCTACATTTCAGTGCTGCGGGTGGCTACTACACTCCGGGCTGTACCCCATCGTTTTAACTCCGCCGTTGGTCTCTTTGAAATGAGTCAAAACCAACGTTATTTGTATCACGTGTGTTGCAGTAACTCCCTTGTTGTTCTGTACACCCTCTTTTTAATTTCTCAATATTTCATGGCGAAAGACATTATTCGAGAAAACAAAGGCGTAATGATGCCCGCCCTCACTTGCAGTTTGGCTCTATTCATGTTGGTGGACACGCTAATATTTCAAAATCTCTTCGTGGGAGAAGATAGCTTGCAGATGTGGAACGAGTTTGCTGTGTATTTTCGGACGCTTGAAGGTTAAAACATAATAGAAAATCGATGTTTCCACTCAAAAATGTTATATCTATGTTCATAATACGCTCAAGAGAATTATTATTGTTTGAATTCCAATAGTTCGCTACGTAAAAAATCGGAAGAAAATTGGAGGTGAAATTTGGGCCTTGATATTTAAACTCATCGCGACGACCCTCTTTACATTGGTCCTTTTAGCCATGACCATGGCCTTCATTGACCCTCGAATTGTCTGTTATCCTCCATCACTTATCTTTGTTTTCAACCTCTCCTTTTATATATGGTTTCCGGTGCTTATCGCGATCCAGTTTTACATTACAATGGTTGTCGCAGTTATCATTGCAGAGATTTTGCTACGGCATGCATTATTGGTTCATCCGTGTCTCAAAATGCTTAACGAAACTAGTCCCAGCTTGACTCACTCAAATCTAACCTTTGACATCTTAAGAACCAAACACAACTCCTACTTGCTCTTTCTTTCGGCCGGTTATTTAACTGAAAGAATAAATTTTGTCTTTGGGCGGTTTTTCATGCCTCTTCACATGTCCATTCTCGTCTGCCTTTCCATCTACTCAAACTGCTCCGGGGTAGTCACAAACTTTTCTTCGACAAGAATCAACTGGATGCGCAAAATAACTGTTGCTCTCTTCTCCTCACTTGCCGTTGGCTACATGCACACATTTTGTACAGTGGCTGGGAAATTTTCAAAGCGACAAAAACGAATTGTAAGCGAATGGAGAGTAACCGCAGATAGTCCAGTGTACCGAAAATGCTTTAAGGCGATTCCACCACTTTACCTACGAATTGGGTCATTTGCTATAATGACCAAGTTTACCTCCATGAAAATAGTTATTAACATCATGAAGTACACAGGAAAGTTGTTGATACCCATGCTGAATTAACCTGTGCTAACTTTTAAACTGCTTCATTTAAAAAATACTTTTACGTTTTACTTATTTATTTTACTTTCCCTCATTTTACTCTGAATATTCTAAATAAAATAATCTTTATAGTCATTTTCTAAATGTTTACCCAAGTCTATAGGCCGTATACTTCGGATTAGTTGAAATCTTCTTGTGCCATTAGTATAATTAAAGGTTTTTTACTCATTAGAAACTTAATAACAATAGTAATCTCGATTGTTAAACAATATTAATGATTAAAAATAAAAAACGATACTGCTGCATTAATGGTCGCGACGGGCAAGTTATTTGGGTAGTCTACATCATGTAGTTGTACAAGCTTGGAGGGTAATTTGGTAAAAATGAGGATCAAAGAACGGTGGAAAGTTTAGCCACAGCATTTATAAATATTATGCCGAATCCTTTGTCTTTGATTCAGCCCAGATTCTCAGTCATTTGTTGTCTGCTCCTCCCCGCGGCAGAAGTGCAGAGTGTGACTATCATTGAATCTTTGAAACCAGTTTTGCTTTGGTCATCCGTTTATTTTTTTTTTAGAAAAATGCCATAAAAAGTCCGTTCATTCGATAGTGCTTTGGTACAACACTTTCATCAAAGCAGCTACCGCGACCTTCTGGCATCCAACTGTGAGCATAAAAATAAAAGATGCCACAAATTTTATGTGCAAGAGTAATGCGGAATAAAATAAAATGTTTTAAAAGAAACTCCATCCTTGCGGGAAAAGCAAGGAAAAGTAAGAAATATATGAAACACCGGAAGTGCAGTAACCCATAAAAGTTGTCTCCAGCCAGGGAGAAGATATCTAAAAAGAGAGAGCAGCATTTCACCAACAGCCCATAAACTGACGCAGCCACACACACGGTACGAAAAGGATGGGGTGAGAAACTCTATTAAATAGTTGAGGTAAACAACAAAACAACAACCTGGTATTTCCGATAGAGTGCACAACACAAGTAAAAATATCCGAATGTGTGAGTGTTTACCCCTTATGATAGATAATATGTATAAATGCTGACCTTCACATATAGCTGTTGTGTGCGTGTTTGGCAATGACATTGAATTTTACTTACTTCCAACTGTGACGCCAACGAACACTCGGAAGGTATGTATTAGTAATGTGACATGTCTGAAGCCCACCCAGAAGCAAACCAAAATGTCTCTATGTCGCATAAGGTGCACGCAGTGTGCACTTTTCCAACTGTATCGTTTACAAAAACGTTGGAAATTTTCATAAACATAACTTCATATGAGGCATACGTGTAAAATTGGCTATTATCAAAATGAGTTTCATAAACTTTTGTGTATTGCACATGTACAGCAGATGTGTTGTGTCACGTCAGCTAAAAAGTTTACTTCTCAAAACCTATCTGCAAACTGGCCTGCTACCAAAACCTCCAAAAAGTGCACTCAGCACTTCAAAACTTGTAGATATATCGGAAGTCCAGGCACGACTTCCGGTAAGATCCCACATTTTCAAGAAAAAATATTGTACCTATACACTAAACATTTATGTTTTTGTATGTGGAATGCACTTACATTATTACTTGATTATGATGAGTATGTCAAACTTTATGACAGAAAAATATGAGAATTGTTGTAAAGTTTCGTTTTCGCGAACGCGTTGTAAAGTAAATAACTAAACACACTGGGACTGGGGAAACATGAGCGGGATTTCTTACCACACCACACTTCCTACACTACAGTTATAGTGTGACAGAAATAAAGTATGACAACTAGCAGCGTGTTAGAGTTCTTGTGAATTCTGGAGACTTGGGACGAAATGAGGCAATTACATTACAATGACCAATTTCAATCTCAGATGTAACCAACCAGACCAGGATGAAGCCCATCTAGAGTAAGTATTATAAAAACGGTATGTTGAGTATTAAAATGCCCACTTTATAGCAAACTTTCCTAAGTAAGTATGACTTTTATCTGATGATAATCGATCTTTAATTGCGTGTGTACTAATCGTTTCCTCTACTATGAATTTACTTTTCAGTGGTTTACGAATAACCTGCCTACGAATAAGATTGCCAACTTTGGTGGAGAAAGTGTTTTAAGGTCCTTGAAACTTATTGAATTAACCTTGGACTTGAACTTATCCAGAAGTTCAGTAAATAGCTAAATGGGTTTTCTAAAGCCTAAAAACTATTCTACAATACACCACTAGATTTCATTTCCTTTCAAAATACTGGCCGAGCCTTTTGTTTAATATATGAAAATTATCAACTGATCAGTTCTCCCGTGTGGGTACTCCACTTTATCCGGCTATAGTCTTTTCTACCCGCTTTCATTGATTGAGAACTCTTCCGACAATTCTGAATACTGGTATTTGGAGATTTTGAGATTGGATTGAGATTGGAGTGGGACTAGTTAGCAACAAAACCTCATGACCTCGGATCGTCGGATTCGTTGCATGAATGCTTGCAGGAAAGAAGCGAGTAAAGCTACACAGTACATATACTAAATATAAATCTTACTGTGGGAGCCACAGTCAACAGAATCATTTTTACTCTACTCTATAGCCAAAGCAATGATACTGATAGTCTAAAGTATCTATTGGAAATGTGTGATGATAAAAAGTCAAAGAAAATTGAGATTATCACATCATCTCAATGAAAATAGTTGAATGATTTATTGCTACTCCTGCAAATTCTAATTTACATGATGCACGTTTTTCCACTGTTGAACAAATAAATTGTAAGAATACGATTCGGTATTATGTAGCTTTCTAAGACAAAAGAGACCCGTCACCAAATTAGAAGAATAAAGTTAGAAGCAAAGAGTTCTCAACTAATAAATCTGTTCATAAAATGCATTTATACATCAGCAGCATGGGTGTTTTGCTTGTTGAACTTCAATAAACATTGATAGTGTAAAATTATTGCAACGAATAGTAATCATAGATTTTCCAACTACGACTTGGCTAAAAACTGGAAATGCGGATTTATGACGTAGCTTTGGCTTTGATATGAAAAATATAATAATGATTATTGTTTTTATGTCATTTTTTACATTACAGATTGATGTCAAATGCCACTTTGATTTTGTATTTTAGATGCACGAAAATCAAAAACGTGTTTTATTAGTAAGTAATTAATTAGTAGGGGATCATACGTTTGTTATTATAGTTTCGTTTCAAGACATTTAGTTTATTTTATGGTTACTTTCTACGGTTAAAACCAGACATGGACAAGCTTTAATCATTGAAGATAAAACACATGATATATTTACAATTAAAATTAGATTAATACTCTACTGCTTTCTGCACTACCAGTTAACTATACTGAAAGGTACTACATTGCATTTTAAAACACCGCTTTAAATCTGAGGTACCATTTTTAGAATGAATAGTTTATTTCGGCTTTAATAGTTAAATTTCGGCTTTTAACGTTCATTTTGCCATTATGTCGGATTATAAAATTAGTTCAGTTGTTTATACGTATATCTTAAATTATATAAAAAGTAAAATTGGTTTAAAATAGGCGAAAAAATTTAAAACATTTTTCATTGTAATACTCATGTACAAATCTCAGGTAGATCAAAGTCCCACTTTATCGGAACTGTTCACTGATTATATGTATAATTCACAATTAAAACTTTTGTAAATCTAACGTTGGAAAGTCCACTCGTCGTCTCCAGCATCATCTTCTTCCATTGGAACTGGAACTGGTGGAGGTGTAACATCGCGAACTGGTCTTGTAGAAGAAGAACCTTTCTTTCGGGGAGACGTTCGCTTTTGTGGTAGGGTGATTTTAGTAGCTGGCGCCAATCTTTTCCGCCCTCCACGCAAATCTTAAAATTTATATAAAATTTGTGATTACTTGATGATGTGGTTATGTACGTTATTTTGTGATGCATCAGTTACGGAATACAATAGTATCAAATACACACGTGTAAAATAATTGAAACTTACTTCTTGTATTTTCTTCTGCAGAAATTTCTGCTTCAACTTGCACTTCCTCGTCACTCTGGTCAGGCGATGGAATATCTGCTACCACTGCTTGTGCCTTTCCGTTTGACTTTTCAACTCGAGTAACTGTTGGTAAATCGTCTTCATCAGAGGCGAATGAGTAAGCAGATTTTCCAGGTGAATAGTCAAGCCGGCCGAGTTTAATTTTTGTGGATTTGTTTGATCCACGAATGCTTGTGTTTAACTCATAGGAATTCGAAGTCGTACTTTGTGAATTCAGACCTGACTGAGAACTAACACAAGTTGGCAAAACCTTTTTAAATGTTTTGAAATTTTGGATACCATCACTGACGATACTCTCTACTTCAAAAGAGAGCTCTCTTCGGACATTTTGCTTGTTCATCAATGGCTTTAAAACTAAAGGTGCCTCAGGAGCAGCCACTTCTGTTTCTAATTCTTGATTTTCTATTTTTATTTTGGCATCACTTAGGTTTATCTGTATTTTAAAACATGCATTAATCATCCTTTTAGCTTTATTACCATTAGGCATATTGGCATTTTAAACTTACCTTTTTTGCCCTCTCTTCAAGCCCTTTCATGATGTCTTCTTCATCCTCTCTTGGTCTTTTACGGGAGGATTCTCTTCCCTTCGATGACGAGCCAGAAGAAGCAACATCATGATTGTTAGAATTTGTAGATTCTTCTTCGTCCTCCACTTCAAAAACCTCTGGCACGGAGGAGCAAGGGACAGTTTTAGCATCCATCAACGATGTACGCACCGTTTCAATGAAATCTGTACCCCTGTTCGGGACACGTTTTGTCTTTGCCTGAGATGGCCCTGCAAAGGACGGCGGAGTCGCGGGGATACGGAAAATGGCGTCGTCTTCCTCTTGTTGGACCTCATCATCTCTCGATTGTTGTGTAGATCCAACTGACTGGAGATTTCTCACATCCACAATATTGATCTATAAAAGATTGAAGAGAAAGCATTTTAATGACAGACTCTCAAATCATTTGCATTTGTCATTTGTCGACATAAAATTTCTACACACACCTGAGGTAGCGTTTCCTCGTCACCGGTAGACTGTTGAGTCTCTGGGATACGTTCCACATCTTCGTCTTCGTCATCACTGTCAGACATTTCGAATAATTTGCTTAATGCATCGGCAGGCTGATTTTTAAGTGTAATTTGAATCCTCGGCGAAGATCTAGTGGGACGTGACGCAGATGGCGCAGGAGCAGATCGGACAGGAGCAGATGCTTCCGGTACATCTTTTAAGCGTTTAGATTCCGGACGGACCAAAACGTCTCCTGCCGACCTAAGACATGAAAAAAAATGTTTAAAATTTAGTTTCTTATTTCATGCTCGTTGGTGTGGAATGAGAATGGATTAGCTTTACATTTAGCTTCAATATGCAAACACCTATATCTTGGCGTGCAGGTGATAAGAATGCGAAGATGTAAAAATGCCAAACAAAAAGTGGTCCAATCTCATAAAGCATCGAATTTAGAAAACCACATTATAAAATCAATTCAAAAACTTTCTGAATCATTACTTTTAATATTTTCTTGTACTAGTAGCAATGATCACAGCAATGTTTGAGGGACATAACAAAGATATTTCATTTCTCTTAATTTTTTTCTTTCTCTACAACAATGGAGATAAGATTTTAAATTCAGAATCAGGTTGCACCTATGTATTGTAATTAATCAAAATAGTTAACCTTAACCTCGTTTCTGCAAACTTGTAAGTATTCAAAAGTTATAAGTTCTATTAAAGTCCGAATAAACTACTATGTGATCCAAAACATTCTTGTCCATAAAATATTTGAATATAATCTTTTCAACAATTCACCAAACCGCACGTCAATAATCTGCTATACTTTCACATTTAAATACCCGTTACTTTAAGTTTTTCTATCCTGACACATTATAAATATTATTTACTATGCATAATGTTAAATACTTTTGGTCTATGCAACATCTGAAAAATTTCCTTCACACGCACATGCAAAGCATGTACTATGAACAAATATATTTAGTAAGTTCTGTATAGTGATTTTTATAATATAATTCAATCCATTATTGCATGCTGTGGTGTAAAAATCACAATGGAAAAATTAATCACACCTTTTCTTTGATGCTAAGCCATCACTCGCGTCCCGCGGTCCACGCCTCTTGCTACCAACACTTGCATCTTCATCAGAAGCGGATTCCTCAGTGGTTTCGTTTACAACTTTTCGCGTGTCATCAAATTCTGACGGTTGCGTATCCATGTCCTGCGTTTCTGGAACAATTGTAGCACTGGCAGCCGAACTTCTTTGACTTTGTGACGCAAGATTGTAGTTTGGAAGTAATGCTTTAATCATACTGTATTTGGGATTGCAAAATTTGTCGATGCTACTATTAATGGCTGCGTAGCCAATTTCAGAGTCGATCAGAAATCTCTTTCCACACCTTGTATATTTATCTGAAATAATTGTTGGAATATTTACAGCAATCAGATTCATTCATGTTTGCACAGAATTCTTTAGTCTTTGGTTAACAAACTTTGCCAACAACATGACATTATTATTTATATAAGGAGTCATACCTAGCAAATCCTTCACTCGTCGGTCCCTTATGGTATTTTCCGGCACATTCATTGCCAAAATTATGAATTCCAAACTTGCTACATCTTCCGCAGAAGCGTCACTCAGAAGCTTTACAGTTCCACCTATAAATGACATGAAAATACAAAATCAATCACCAAAATCATTATTCTTGCCACCACAGACCACGGAATTAAACATTCTAAACGACGTTAATTGGTATATAAACTATCATCTATTATCTAACCTCCTGCCTCAATTGCAGCCCTCATCCTTTTCAAATGCTTCGCTGTGTAGAAATGAAAAACTTTCCCCACAAACAGAGTTGATCTGGATGGGTCCGGTTTTAGAACCTCCTCTGTTAAAGTTGCCTCCTTTTCATTCACTGGAGGAATATAATCCGTAACTTGTGGGGGGCGTCTTCCCGTTTCGTAGGAAGCGAGGAGATCATCGATATACTCGGGAGTAACAATTGGTTTGCCAGCCAACAAACCACAAACAGCTTTCACGGTCAAAGACACAGCTTCCATCACTACATGTGTCACGAGATCACTCCATTCAGGAACTAGATGTCCTCCGAGTTTCAAAATCGTTTCTTTAAATTCAGTCTTCGCTTTCATAGAGGATGTAGTAATCACTAATGGAGTGTGAACAACCCTGTCCAAGAATGAAATAAATGATGTGCGTTACTTCACCATACAATTTCTCAGCTTATGTTATTATGTTGTGTTGATCATAATCATTCTCTTATTCCTCTTCCATGATAACTTATAAATTAATAATTTTTATGTACCTGTATTCATTCGATTGTAAACCGAAGCGAACTTTGTCGCCAACGTTCATTGTAACCGTTTCTTTAATCCCTATCTTATTATTAGAGTTAATGGTGCCGCCAGCCTCAGTCATAAAAGTTCCGAACCTCGATCCAACATCCATTACCTTTAGTACTGGCGTCAAAAGCGGTTCCGTCTATAAATAGAATCATTAGAATTTATCATACATTATGCTCCTCGAAGAATGAAATGACATTCAAATTGAGTTACTACTGATTTGATGACGATATAACTTACAATGTTCCCCATATTGTGCTGCACCTCCAGTTCTGCGTGTGTTCGACTGATAGATTGATCATCTTTAAAAAGAATGTCCCCCTGCTTTCTCCCAACTACGTACGTCTTCTCCGCCAGCAACTGGTACGAAACTAGAATCAAATGCAGATGGCGTAATAAATTTAAATTAAGATGTCTTGTATCAGAAAAATGGTGGAAGGAAACAATTAAAACAGTTTACCGTCACGTTTTTGTGTTGACACAATCCGCAGCATGGTTAATGATTATGATAGTAATTGGGTGTTGACTTTTACTTCTAATCTACTCTTCCCAATCAAGTCTTTACATCTTTTGGTACAGGTCACTTAATTGTTTCACGGTCACGGCTAAATCGTATTCACTCCAATAATGTAGTCATCTACACCTGAAGAAAAAACAGTGATCATGATCCTAAGATTTTACATTTCAATTTTACCCATTAATATGAGATTTACCCAATTAACTTAATTTAATTACACTGACGTATGGTATGAATCGTTTAATAATTAAATTGTCTGATGTGTGGTGATTCACTCAACACAAAAAATCCGTAAGTTTAGTAAGTATCTGCGTGGGCGATCAGTAAAAGTGGAATGGATATTCTCAAATTAAACTGCGTTTCCGTTTCCATTCCAGTTTCCTGACCCTGGAAAAAGAGGAAGGAAGACACGGAGAATGAAGAAAGATCAAAGATGCACCTTATAAACTATTTTCTAGCCTGTTGATGTTGAGTTATGTTATGTGAACTACTGTTATGTCGACTACAATCACACAACTTCATAAAATGGTAATAATATGTTGAATGTAATATCACATCACACACGGCAAACTCCGAATCCGTCGTCGTACTCCGAACTTGACTATACACTATAAAATCGTCGTCGTAAACTCGTAAATAATCGAGTACAGTGAGATTCGAAATATTCTTCTGTCAGGTTGTTTGCCTCAAAACTCCGAATCTACTTCGAATATTTTCATGAAACCAAAACTACCGAAATCAATGATGACTTCCCTATCGACACCTTTCACCAGGTGCCAGGGTCAAATGTCCAATGATACGGGCTAAACGAGTTGAAGAGCTCGAGCCACTTTTTCCATCGGTTCTTAAATTCTTATGATCTAACCAACTTCTTATTTTAATGAACCAATAATACTTTAATACTTAAATCAAGACAACGTCACTGATTGGGGGAAAACCTAAAAAAATGGTTTGAGCTGATTTAAGTCGAATCGTTAACATGAGTTTTGAGCTAAAACCTATGAATGTTTCGAATCTCAGTGTTCAAAAAAAAAGTTTAAAAGTTACGTTTACCTTACGTTTACAAACAACGAGTATGAACGGGATCGAATGTTTTTACTGTGACTGTGAGTGAGAGTGAACGTAGAACGTATTTAGTAACTTCCACTTCCAGTAAAATATAAAAGTGAAACTGAAACATGCAGAGGCAGCAATACACACACACACACTGACACACTCTCTCGCTGTCTTCATTCATACTCATACTCTTCATCTTCATCCTTTTGTTTAGAACTATTTTTTTCAATAATGCATAATGTCAAATGTGGAAATCGGAAATCTAGAGAAATGCAATGCAATGCACAATGCAGGCAGAAAGCAAACTGAAAGATTTTCGACTCTCACTCAACTTGAGAGTCTCCAGTCACCCCACACGATGCGATGATGTTTTGGCAGGCCTCATTTTGCTTGCACATGACATGGGGTCAACCGAAGAAAACACAGAAAAGATAGGGGGTTATTTGCACATACATATGTTGAACCACACAGAACACAGATGTTTATTGTCAAACATTTTTAGCTGAGATTAGATTGAGTTGAGTTTCAGCTTCGGAAAACTCTTTCACATCGATCCAATTTCGGATCATTATAAGGAATAATTAAAATATAGAATAAATTAAAATTAGCTGAATTTGGGAACAGTGCGGTAAAATGACTTCTTCGTCACAACAGGCGAAACAAATTCCAAGGGATGCGGCGGTAATGCACGCTGTTCTGAAGGAAATGGGAGCACATCTTTATGAACCCAGGGTGGTTAATCAAATGTTGGAGTTTGTTTACCGTTACATTACGAGTGTTGTTGAGGAGGCTCGAGTTTACTCCAGCTACGCGAAAAAGAAAAGTGTCGACATGGATGACGTGAGGTTGGCCATCAAAATGCTGACCGAAAAGACGGTTACCTGTGTTCCACCTCGTGAGGTAATAATGTAATAATAGTAACATTTTTAATATATATTAATACATAATAATGATTGGATCGAAATGTGACTAAAAAGGTCAATTTGTAAAATGTGTTTGATATAGTTGTTGTTGGATTTGGCGAAAACGAAGAATACACAACCGTTGCCCATAATAAAATCTAGTTCGGGTCTCCGACTGCCGCCAGATCGTTACTGTTTAACTCAGCCAAATTACCAACTTCAGCTGTATAAGAAGGCAATTGCAAGCAGTAATTCCAAGCCGACGAACATCAATGTGAGACTTCCGGGTTCCAGTGGGGGTTTTAAAACTCCACAGGGTGTAGCTCCTCGGTCAATTTCCAGTCTGACTTCTTCGGCATTAAGCCACTCTCCAGGTAATTAAATACTTTAAAGCAATCTAGAAAGGTACAATAAATTCAAACTGAAAGACACAATCAAATTATTTTAGCAGCACTTCACCCAACAATCCAATACGCTGCAAATGTTCAACTCGGTGGAATTGGAACCCCAACGATCACAGTTTTAGCAAATCCGCCTCATGGAACAAAACGTAAATTATCCGAAGACGACGACTCGTCCGGTACACGTTAAAACTAATCTTTATTTTTTATAGTAACTTTTACTAAACAATAAATATTTTATTACTGTTTGATTTAAATGGGCTATTACAATACAAATTATCTGATAGTGTACCTAATACATTTTGGAGTGGAGTTAGTTAGAGGTAGTTAATGCAATATTATATATAAAGAAGTGCACCTGTAATCACAACTTATTGTGTAAGGTTTAGCGTTTGAAATTGTAAAAAATATTAAATTCGGAATGATCTTTAAATTTGGGCTACTTCATTCTCAAAGCTTATCAATAAACTCTGTCTCAAATCGCCTACAAGTGACAAGTGCAAGTGTCTCAGTTAAAATGTTTTTGCAGTAATTGGAAGAATGGTGAAAACGGTTGATATATATTGATGGATTGGTAAATGTTGTAGATGCACAACAGTTATCACAGATAAAGTCATTGTTGGACAACATTTCAATGCAAAAAATACCCATACATAATTGTGAAGAAAGCCAAAATTCGGTGCTTTCTTTCAAGTTAACATTTTTCTTCTCATTTAAGGTGAAAAAATATCACATTTACTTGGTCAAACATAGGAAACAATTTATAACTAGATATGGTATAACAACAATAATTATCGTTAGACTGAACCAATACAGTAAAAATTAGATAGAGCAGCTGTATAATTATTTATAGCACCATTACCGGTACATCTTCAGAAGGTTTTCTTTCAAACTCATTCTTTTCCTGCTTATCAACTTCCGCCTCCTCTGTAGTCACATTCGTCACTCTTGGATTCATTTGCAAAAAATCTTCCAAAGGTTTGCCAATCATTTCTCGGAGACTAAATGCGCCGATCATTGTAGCCACACTCAGTAATCCGAATGTGATATACTGAGCGGAATGGATGACTACAAAATATTATTTATACTATATTTTAAATGTCCCCAGATGATAATGACGCAAAATTAAATTTGTAAAATATTAAACTTACTTGTTGAAATAAATACAAACTGAGGAGCTAGGATGCCTCCGATGTTGCCGAAGAGGCCGCATATTCCCATGCAACTCACTCTAACCACTGTGGGAAAGGACTCCGCCGTGAAACAAGAGAGAACTGCGAAACTGGCGGAGATGAATAATCTTATAACTAAACTCAAACCGACAGCAAGATATGGGTACTGCACCGTCATTTTGATTTCTTCAACAGTTATCAACGCAAGCAAAAGACAACATGAAATGGCTGAGAAACCAATGATTGTGGTACGTCGACCCAGCCTGTGGTTATAGAAAAACGAAATTCACCTCAGCGAAAGGTTAAACGAAAATGAAGATGTGAGAATTAGTACCTGTTATTAAAAAGTAGGCCAGTAAAAGATCCAGGCAAACTAACAGCTCCCATATAAAAGACATTTAAATAAGGGTTACCACACAAGTTTTTCATGTTATAACTGATTCCATAATAAATGAGTTGGGAAGCAAACCAAGCGAACATGAGAACCAAAAGTTGAAATCGGTATTCAGGATTTCTGAATATTTGAAACGAGCTGCAAATTGGCAAGTCTTTCGAAGATTTGCTTTTACGTGGAGCAAATTCAGCAGCAGGAAAATTATTGAACTCATCACAATTTTGTACATCTTTGGATTCTTCAGTTTTGCCTTCGAGAGTGGAAGCGCAGGAAACGGTTGTTGCGGAGCTCGGACTTCCACCTTTGTCATCCTTCACATCGCCGACGCATGTTTGTTCATGTGTTTCCCGTTGCAGAAGGATAGCTTTCTGCAAGCATAAAATATCCAACGGGTCTGGAGGCGGTTTTCCGTTCCACCTAGCAATTTGCTGAAACACTTTCATGGCTTCATCTGTTCTCCCTTGGCAGAGCAGCCACCGAGGACTCTCTGGCATCCACCTATAAACATAATATATAAAGATTCGAAGGTGAAGTGTGAGCCAATATTTTTCAAATCTTATTTTTTAGAGAGAAAAAAATCTGCGTACGGGAAAGTAAGAAATGTAAGAAACACCGGAAGTGCAGTAGCCCATAAAACTTGTCTCCAGCCAGGGAGAAGATATCCAACAAGAGCGAGCAGCATTTCACCAACAGCCCATAAACTGACGCAGCCACACAAGATACGAAAGGATGGGGTGAGAAACTCCATCAAATAGTTGAGATAAACAACGTAACAACCTGGTGTTCCCAATAAATTACATATAGTACGAAATGTCTCCGACATCTGCGTTTTTTAAGTGTGTACATACATTGACCATTGACCTTCATAAAGCATATTGCAGGCTTGGCAATGGCATTGGATTTTACTTTACCTCCAACCGCAAAACCAGCGAATAATCGGAAGATACAGAATGTGATGGGGTCGGGTGCCCACCCAGAAGCGAAGCCAAATGTGCCCATTATCGCACATAAGGTGAAATGTGTACTTTTTCGGCCGAATCTTTTTACGAGCAATTTTTCAATATAATTACATCTGTCACAACACCTCACTAAGAAAAAGCTTGATTTGTATCAAACCTCTCAGCACATTGGCCTGCTACCAAAGCTCCGCAAAGTGCACCCAGCATTTGAAAACTTGTGAATAGATCGTTAATCCAGGCACGACTTCCGGTTAAATCCCACTAAAACAACATTACAGATAATTTGATATTACTCGCATCCATATGAAATTCTGAGTCGATACAATAATTCTTCATAATAACATATCAGGGAAATATGAGAATTGTTTTGTAAGTTTCATTTCTATACGAACTTCTTGGATGAATGACTTCAATACACCGGGGAAAGTTGAGGTTTTCTCACAGCCTTCTACTGTGTAGTACGGATTGGTAGAGTTGTTGTTACAGAACTGGTCAGATCCTGTGAGCACTGGGGATATACTTATCATTGCTGCAGAGATTTCGGGAGAAATTGTTACAACTGCCACCCACAGTTGAAACCAGGAAAATCCACCTTCAAACATGCATTTATATGCATACATGATTTTAAAATTTTCTTTTTTTAACAACACAATGAATTGATTTTACAAATTACCCAATTTATCCAACAGTGCCTCAACAGTTAAAACTTTCACTTGTGCTTGAGTACCGTTTTCTTTAATTTTCGCCATTTTTATTGTATCGTTATAATTATAATTTCGTCAAATTTTGATGTACGAGAATTAAAACATCTTGATACCGCGATGAAGAGAATTGATGAATTTTTAAATATACTATTCCAGAGTATAGTGTTAGCATGTCACGTTTGTTAGTTTTCACAAATTTACCTTACTCCGGAATATATCGACCAAACCTTTTTACTGCATAATAAGCGCTCTAAAACTGATCAGTTGGTTTTTTCTGTGAATCTCATTTGAGGAATTTTAGGAGTCTTTGTTTTCGATTCCGTTCCATTGAATTCCTTTGAATAGTGTGAAAACTAACTCATTGCTCGAGAATAGGTTTGGGTCGCAAGACAGCCGTCACTTTCGTTCGTTGCATGCAATGCATGCATGCCTTCAGGAAGGAAACAAAGTAAAAACGAGAGGCTCGATTCCGTCTCCTCTATATATTTTGCTTTTTTTTTTGCTGGAAACTAGCCAGACAAAAATTAAAAAAAACAAAAAGCCTAGCAAATCAGAAATAATACGCAAAGCTTTATACACTTTAAGTGTAGCATTGCGTGTAAATAAATAGATCAGATTCCGATCATCAGCGAGGATAAAGTCAAACTAAACGACCGATTTTATTGTCTCTTCTCGGTAAATTCGTGCATTCCCATCTTTTATAGGCAACCGTGTTGTGAAATTGATCGTTTGAACAACTCTTTATATTACGCGTAAGAATAATTACTTTATGGAAGGTCACAGTAGACTAAATACTAAAATTTGTTTTGTGCAAGTTATTAAAATTAAATGGATTAAATTATGTCCTATTAATGAAACGCTCAGATAGAATTGATTTATTGAGATATATAACGTGCCATTTTTAGAGGTTAATTTGTACTGAACGTCAGAGCAAATTGTAAAACATTTGTTCGTTGCCATTCACCAGAAAGTAAACTTTTGATGTTGCAGGGAAGATCTTGGTGTATTACCTCATGTAAACCCATGAAAATTAATGTACTTTCGCGAAAGTTAAAAATTTTCTACTGTTTCATTTCAGAAGTTCATGGCCCAATTCAAAATGTTCATCAAAGTCTTAAAATTTTGACTTGTTTTCTCCTTTTTTGTTTGACATTGCTGGAGGTTAATGGAACAACGAATATATTTTATGAAACACGCAGCACTGACAGTTTGATCACTTTTTTATTCCTATATTTATCGGCACGCATGTCATTATTCACATTTAAGTTTGAAAACCTAACTAGGATGATGAATATTTCCATTTTTAGAGAACTTGCATTACATAATGAGTATTATTCTGTCCTCCCCTTGATGAATTCTTTGATCAACCTGAGACTTTAATGGCAAAGGACGTTTTAGTTCAATATATTTTCATGAAAATCATGATTATGAATTGACTATAAAATTTCAAAGTGTAACACCGTAAATTACTACGTCAGAAACAAAATCACACGACTTGGTAGCTTAAACTGAAATCTAAACCACAGTTTTGCAAATCCACATTTTCCCCGGTAAAATAACCACAGATAAAAAATTCATCTTAATCCTAAAAAATTTACGTTAAAGTTTAACGTAATTAAGTCCTTTAATTGATTTTCAGCGTTTTTATAATGGTAAAAGTAATAGTTTTAGATAATCATGCATCAATAGAGAATTAAAACACCAGAATGAACCTCAAGCAGTTGGGAGAGTGTATACCTATGTTTTTATGTGAACTATGTCTGAATCTGAATATGACAAATAAAACCAATAATAATAATAATAATAATAATAATAATAATAAATACATTTCTTTTATAATGAAGGTGCCCGGTGTAAATTATTAAAAATATAAATATAGTATTAAAGTATTAAATAGCTAATTAAATTGATCGATCAGCATCATAATTCAAGCTAATGCATACCTTATAACAATAATTTTATTTTTATGTTTATTTTAGATAACAAAATCATGTATTTGTCATTGCGCACGCACACTACGTCAATCACAAATTCAAATAGCAGACAGAGAAGGGTGAATTTAATCAGTCAGGAAATGAAATTTAACATCATGATTCATTCAATCATTATGCTTTACACCGAAAACAAAATTCTCTTGTTGTACAAATTATATATTATCGTATAATACTTAATATGTAACAATGTGTATGTCTAATATACTTAAATGGGCGGGCGAGACCGATTCTTCCTGTCACCGACTTTTCCAAAATGTAAAATAGCCAATCGTCTCAGTTTTAGATGAGGAGAAAAAGTGTTTTAAAGTGATATTTAACCCCCAAAGCGGGGGTGTGGGGGCGGCAGCCCCCATAATATATATAAATAAACTATTTTTAACCCTCTACGCGGGGGTTAGGGGGCAGCAGCCCCCATTATATTAAGAAAAAAAAGTATATTTCAAATTACGAAGCGGGGGTGTGGGGGCGCCAGAGGGACGTACAAAATTCTAATCAGGTTTTGAATGAAAATACATTGCCACGGACCGTACAATTTCAGTCAGGTTAGGTTTTGATGAATAAACACAAAGATTCATGGCAGAAATCGGACAAATAACAATAAACTTTCCCATGATATAGCCGATCCCCCACCCCATTGACAGAGTCTACCTTCAAACTGTGACCTCACCCCTCTGACAGACTCTACCCTCAACCTGTTACGACTGGCTCCCCACTGGTATGTAATATTATGTACTTGCCGGATTGATCAATTGACGTTGGAATTGATGAAATTAAATTCATTGATTAAGATAGATCGGAAATGACAAATTAACAATGTAATAAATATCTGATAAAAACGAAAATTTAATAATAATAGTAATATTATGTTAAAGTAAAAAGTTTTACCGTAAAACAATGAAATTCACCATCTGAAAAACAAAAATCTCGAAATAAGATTTCGAAATCTGAACCCGGAGCAGACTTGAGTGAAAATATGTTTCCGTAATTAATTCATAAACAAGTTACATATTAGCTATGCTTCGTTTCACAAATGTTTGAATTTCCCAAAATAAAGCCCTTTATAATATCAAGTTTGTAATTGATTGATACTAATTATGCATTTATTGTAGAAAATTTAAAACAATATATTAAAAATTAAACCAGAAGACAGTATCTTAAAGTTCAAATCTTGTTACATAAAAATAGACTAAAACGTTTTTGATTACCAATATCTTTATTTAAGATTCAAGTTGCTTCCATTAACATTCAAGTTTTCTCGTAATATATTTTACACTTACTTTATCCATATGTTTTAAAAGTTTGATTAATTGAATTACCATTTTAAATTTTTTTCCTGGCACTGATGGCATCATACTGAAAATTATGCTTTCATTTTATTCCCGTAATTACAAAAAAATTGTGTCATTATCAAACACTGTTTTAATAAAAGGAATGTATGTACAAGATATATTTTTTGTTCAAAACCATTAGTAATAGTCATAATATTATACACAGTTCTTCATTAATCATTAAAACAAAACTTGTTCATAAAGAATGAGACAAAGATATTGATCCGCTTCTCGTTTTACCTCACAACAAGACTATTTCTGTCCTGAAATGAGGATATGCGCAATCTAACGAATGCAGAGCAAATCAGGTATGTGATGGGAAAACATTGTATTGTGCTGAAAATTACATAACTTCCGGTGTGACAAGTAAATAAGTAACCAGTGGCGAAGAGAAAAATGCTACTTGATGAACGATGCTATGCTTACTGTTGCCCATTGGGAAAATTAATGTGATGATATTGTTTCAATTTAGAAATGAATGGAGTTAATCTATGTAACTAGCAGTGTGGTACTATTTTAAAATGCTACATCAATTACTGTGGTCAATTTAAGAATCCATATAAAGTAATCTTGTACACATTTTTTCGTGATTACTTTACAACTTTATTTTACTTTAGATAAAATTCAAATCAGTTGACACGCTTTTATCAACAAAGGCTTATGGCTTGAAAGAAGTGAAGCACGAGTCTGCAAATGATGACAAAACAAAAGATGGTCGAACGAGTGTGGCACTCATAAATTAACCCAGTAACGTGCAGTAATAATAACGCATAATCATATAATTTAGAGCTACTACTGCTCTCACTCTCAAACGCTATTTCCTAAGCTTTTATACCATGAAACATTGTTTATTTTTTGCTTTGCTTCAATACGTCAGGTGTGTTGACGCGACAGCTTTGTCAAGCCTTAGAAGGAGCAATTCATTGCTTCAAGAAGAATGGCCAAAATAAGACAACATAAAATATTTTAAAAAATTCTTTATTTAATAAAATTTCCTTCATTTTAGGTATTGACCACATCGAGACCATACGCATTGTGTAAGATTTGAATAAAATAAGAAATTCTAAACCTCCCTGCATCATATCATGCGTCTAAATATTTTGATGAAATGCGTTGACGCAAAAAAGGTACGGCACCTTTGACATTTTACGTAGACAAGGGTTTAATTTATACTGCATTTATACTAATTTAAGGTATTACATATAATACTAAGCCAAAGATAAAGCAAGGATCCTATATACATAGTTGCAAACACTCAAGTCTGCAGTAATATGAGCATATGTACGCTTAGTTAGCGATTTTTTATCTTCCAAAAGTTTTTACGAGTAATAACTTTTAAACACTTTGTGCACACTGTGAATGAATGAACACTGACAAAGGAA
Organism: Cyphoderus albinus; assembly: GCA_021029165.1. Lineage (NCBI taxonomy): Eukaryota > Metazoa > Arthropoda > Collembola > Entomobryomorpha > Paronellidae > Cyphoderus > Cyphoderus albinus. Next base: position 34,289 of record VYYJ01000143.1, on the reverse strand, counting down.
TTAGTGAAAAGTATTATAATAATTTATGCGCGCAGAAGAATTTTTTTTTGCGTTGGGTCGAATTCTCAGATTTTACATTGTATAAAGTTGCATGCAGGTGTCTAATTTTTGATGTTCCTAAATAAAAGCATTCTTTTCGTCCACTTCCGTCATATCCGTTACGCGCAACATGATTACTGTTTAAAAGACAAAGTTCTCATAATATCCGACTTTAGAAAACCTTTGCATGAAAAGTTTGTATGTCTAGGTTGCAATTTTGCTATGTGACTTGCGGCTTTTAAATGTCTTTTCAATTATGTGTTAACTTTGACTCTCTAGAATTGCACAGTAATCCTTACAAAGCAACCTTCATTTTTTGTTTCGCTGTGCCAAGCATCAGAATTATAATATGTAATTTTCTTTTTAGTTGTCACATGACTCTTGTCACAGAGTCTCTGTGCAACAGTTACCAAAGACCAGCTTCCGTCAGACTCCAGAGTCTCTTGACGTAATTTAACTGACGCGAAGGTTAGCGGGACGTTTAAGTCGTGAAGGGGTATTTAGAACACTTAAGGACTTTTTAAGATGGCAGCCAAAAATCTCTAAATTTCCCTCTAGCAAGTGAAAATCATATTGGGACGAAAATCATCCAAGCAAGAACCACACGTAGAGAAAAGCAGAAAACCACTATCCAAAATGGTCTTTTAAAGAGGAAAAATTACCTATATCAAAACCCTCCAGTGGTTTATGAGAAAACGTGGCTATACGCTGACGACCGGGAAAACAACAAACGCGTAAATCTATTGCGCTTAATGACACATCATAAATTCATAAAATATAGTTTGCCAAAGCTGCAAAGGTTTTGTAAAATTTTACTTCTTTTGGTCCAAAATTGAATCTTGCAATCTTTTATGCATCTCGAAATTATGTTAACACGTTCAGTTTAAGAGCAAAACAAAGCTAATTTTACAGGGAATTGTAATCTGAGTTGCAATACAATTTTTCACAGTTTAATCATTGTACACTAATAATGAATAATAATGAAAGCCTATTTCGTACTCAATTTTCGAATTTTACTTCATTTCGTGAGGATTCTTGAATAAACAAAAAATTCAAAATCTGTTGTGTTGTGATGTTATTGTTACATTCAAAGCATGCCTCATCATTTTGTGAACATATATAAATAAAAAATAACACAAAGATGTAATGTAGTGCTACTTGTGTAAACCTTTTTTGTACGTTTACGAATGCAAACATTCCTATTTTCTTGTGTAGTTTCTCTCCTCTTTCATCTTTTCTTTAGTCTTCAAAGGAAAATGGAAAACATTTCTTCTTTTTTTACAATTCTATTATCTTGAATTTATCAAGTAAGTAAACGAAACGAGGGCAATAAAAAGTGACAAGAAATTTGTATTCTCTTTTTCTCTTTAATGTTTGCTAAAGTGTTCCAAAGGCTTTAGTTTGTAATTGATTTAAGTAAAAGTAAATGAACTTGAGAGACGAAAAATTAATAAATATCTTCAAAAAAGATAAGACCAAATCATGATTTTTTTCAAGACTTACAGACTTGATGAATGGTAATGTAATGAAAGCGAAAGAAGGGTAAAAGAGCAGCAGTGCTGCTGCATCTGCCACTTTTATTGTTATCGTAAGTGACTTACGGTAAGTCTCATCCCAGCCGACATAAACTGAGTTTTAGATGAGCTACTACTGATGTGATGTCGTAATAATGGTCAAAGAATCAAAGTAAATCAAAGAAAATTATTATATGTAAAGCAGCGTAGCTACGATGAAACAGACTTCATTACACATACATGAGATCGTGTCTCACTGTTTCGTCTTATTGTGTATCACCACCAATGTATTTCAATTATTATCCATATAAAGAAAATAAGAGCAGTAGCAGCAAATAATATATAAACGAGACCAGACAGTTTTCAAAGATCATCTTCTTCAGTTTTATAGTCTAACCATAAACGTTCTTATTCTGCATCGCAAAATGTATCAAATAATGAACAACGGTTAGCATGATGTGATGAAGTAGAAATACAAGCGTCAAAAATGTGCTTTGTTTCGTTCATTATGGACACACAAATAAGAAAATGTAATGCAGTGCAAGTACACGGATAATATTTGTATAATAATAATATATAATTTTTGCACACTACTACTGCAAAGCAGCAAGTAGTCTTTAAAGAAACCATAACCGTGAATCCTTTAACAATTTCTTTTTTTTTTTTTATACAAAAGCTGTAAAAGACGGAAAATGTATAATGCTATGAGTTTAGTTTAGTAATCATTTTTTCTCAATACTGTTATCTTGACTCATCGACGGCGCAGCGTACGCGTACGGAAGAGTATTCCTCATCATAACTATAACCTCGTCCCAGCAAACACGCAGCTTAGAGATTGCAAACAAATAAAATTGTGAGTTGTTGTTTGTTAGCACACCTCACTGCTGTTTAGTCTCAGCTTTGACTCTATATACCTCAAAGTAGAAAAGCATGGACAAGAAACGTTCACAAAATTCTCCATTCTCCTTGTACTCGGGATTTTTGTCACAAGTAGTAAAGCAGGAAAAAGGCTTAAAATCACGAAGAGAAATGAATAGATTCAGAAGCATGCAAGCAAGCACACACGATTTAATTGTAGAGCAGGGAGCAAAAGAGCAAGAAAAGAAGTGCTCCATAAAATTCCTCACACACACAAAACCACACACCAGAATGAAAAAGCAAGTTCAAAGACCAGAGTAAATCAATCATTTCATATGTTAGTGTTAGATACAACTAACTACCAGGCATTGCATAAACACTTTCTGCTCCACAATAATGCATAAGTTAGTTTCAACGAAAATGTTGCCCGCACATTATTATCAATACACATCTTGCGCGAAGAAGTAATGGAAAGGGAGCACAACGTAAAATAGTTGCTGAACCCGTGTTTACTCTTTAGTTCTGTATCATGTATTACAATGTGAAACGTCTAGTTTACAACATGTGTTCGTTAACGTTATTATCATCCTCGTCAAAAATTTCTGTTATGTACACCATTTGGGAAACAATTTCTGTTTCAACAAAACTGACACTTCTGCTTTTTAGAACTCCATTCATATAAATGCTAAAAATTATATGGCTGTGTAATAATCCTGATTTTCACAAACTCCCACTACCCTATCACTGTATTTATAATACAGTCTGTATTAAGCAGAATAGCCATGCCATCATGCTTTACTAAAAGAGATTTTTTATTCTGCTTCTTCAAAAATCCTCTTCTTTTTTAGCTTCTTCAAGTTTCTAAGCGAGCATGAAGATGATGTCAGTTTGTTTCAGTGTAAAGACCTTACACATGTTAGGTACTGTATGATACTACACACTAGATATGCTCATATCGTATCCATAAAATAGTGCTGGTTGATGTTATATTGGTATTAACTGAACCAGCCACCAAAATCACAATGAGTTTACTCGTACTCATCATTAGGATAAGGTAACGAAACAGCAGGACAGAAAATAATAGGATAAATGCACGCAATAAGCAAATATCTAAGTTTCAACTGAAAAATATACACTATTTATAATTTTAATGTATTTTCATGTGAGTCATATTTGAACGCAAATATAAAGGCTTTTGGAGATATAGCTGCATAACTAACTGCAAACTGCAAACGCTTCCCTGCTCTCTTTGCTTTGAGCAGATATACAATGCAATATGCAATGCTGGTTCAACTCAAATAAAATGTAATGATGATAATACTTGAGGAGTTGTCTATCTGTCTGTAAACTATATATATATGTAACAAAAAAAATACCCCCAAAGTGTAGAATATAGTAGTAGTAGTAGTAATATGCAATATCTTTGTGTCTTATCCTTCCTGCATTGAAGTAGTGTTTTTTACTACATTTTCCCTATCCTCCCCACATGTAGACACAGAAATTATCATGTTCTTTCTTTCTTCCTAGTACAATTTTGCTTTGTATTATGTTTATACTTTTGTGAGCACTTTTTATGCACTTTTTATCACTCTCTCTCTATTTCTTTATACATGGACAGAAAGTGTCTATTCCTATTCTATAGTTTTTCTCGGTACCTATTGCCAATAATTCCAATGCCTATATAGTTTTGGTTGGTTGCGAGTCATTCATCTTCATGACCACACACTCCCAAGTCCCAAATAGCAGTCAACTCTACACTACTACAGACCCGACTCTCAGACTTGTTCCACTGCTGCTTCTTCTTCTGACTGTTTCTGGTGCAAACAATAATAATAATGTGACTGGTGACAGTGATGTGAGTTTCAAAGTGTTAGTTTGTTGAGAAAAAAATCATTTTCAGATCATTTTTGGGAAGTTAAACAGTGAAAATGGCAGGAAACATCAATTGCTCGTTGGATGACATTGACTTGGCCTCGTTAAAGGTGAGTTTACTTGGCTATAAATTGTAGGATCCTATTTTTGAAATTACAATTATTGCAGGATATGATAAAAAATTCGTACGGTTGACGCATTAACATTGTGTCTCACATTTCTAATTGAATGAAACATCATTCGTTATAAAAATCACTACTATAGTAAAGCTTAACATTTTTTGAGCCATGCTGCGGCACGCCTAGCTTTCTTCAATGCAGAATTAACAAAAATGAAAGATTATCCACATACAAATTTTTTAATGGTTTACTACTGTTGCTTCTAAAATTAGCAATTCATGCATTCTTTTTGGTGTACCGCGCACCAACACACAGTTTCTACTGACAGTTGTTTTTATTAAATTTCACTTTTTTGATTCAAATTATGTTATTAGTTTATAATGATCTTAACTGAAATCAGTTTCAGTTAATTGAAATTCAGAAATGAAGAAATCAGTTTTGTCCTGAAGATGTACACAGTTAGTGTATGAAAGCTTGACAGTTAAAGAAAAATAAATTAATTTTTATCAAAAATGACCCCTTAGTCCGTTCCGAATAGTCATTAATGATCTTAAATGTTGTAAAGTTCAAGCTCATTAATATTCTCACATTTTTGTTTGTCAACATTTCATTGTTGGGGTGTTATTGTACAAACAATGTTTCATTTTTTCGTTGACTGGTTGGTTACGTTTTTGTACAGTCACATTTCAATGGCAAGTGCAAATTGGGAAGAGGAACAAAATTAAAAATAGCAAACAGCAACAATGTAGCGTACCATCGACTATCAACAATTACTAATTTAGAGAAAGGTTGGCAAAAATAAACACATTTTGTCTGTTGAAAATTTGCATTTTGTATCCTTAACCCTTTTGTTAAGTACGCGCTGCTGTGTGATGCAGTGGAGTAATGTCAATGAATAGAAAATTACACATAAATTACGATTTGCGTATGTTGATCCCAAATAAACAATACCTTCTCGACTCCATCATGCGTAACAAAAATGATTGTACAATCAAGATACATAACAAGTTGAATTGTACGTACTGTAAGAAATGGATATTTAATATTCATTAATTTACTTGTTTAGTTTAGGATTAAATTGGGATCAAAAAGATTGATTGAGTAAAATGTGTAAACGTAATAATAATAATAAAAACAGTGAGTTCGCGTAATCACGGATTCGCGGATTTTCCAAACTACCAGAAAGGTGGGTTTGCTTTTTTGAAAAGAGAAACTGCATGAGTCAATTATAATACAACTTTGACACACAAAATTATATTCAGTCTCAATTATATTGATAATACTCTGTCATTATTATGCAGTTTTATAATAAATGTAGGCACGAAATGGTTCTGAGGCTGAGGCGGATTTTATATTTTCTGCCTTTGTGCCTTGATTTGACGAAACATTTTTCATATCAGAGAAGGTGGGTTACCTTTGCTGTGCATTAAAATTTATATACCGCGTCGAAAAGGGGAAAACTCAATTTTAATCTCAACTTGAACATAATCCTGATACGAAGTGTCGATACTACCATTACTTTTCATTTTTCCTACTTTCGTTGGACTGACTGTGTTGTGTGTATTTACGAAGCAAAAATTTTCTCCACACGCTTAAATGCACACATTAAAATTATAATAATATATTTTCATACGACAATACGCCGCTGAAAAGTAATTTCATATACCGGATTTCGTGGTGCCACAACTGAATACAGAATGACAACATCAAAAAAAAGAGAAGCAAGAAATTATTTTGGCTCTTGTTAAACGCGTACTAGAGTGACATCGATCGTGGGATGATGATGGTGGTAGCTGGCTGAAAATGACATGAAAGAATGAAGAATTTGTTGTCATCATCAACCCGTCTATCTCATCATTGTCATCATTGTACACACAAAGTGTCATTAAAAAAAGTCTCATGTCGTTGGGTTGAAATGGTAGTTTGTCATTTTTGTGTGTCAACTTTTTGTTTATTGTCGTTATTTTATGATTCTAGATTTAACCAGAGTCGGTGATTTCTTTGTAGACTACCAAGTAAAAAAACTATTTTGTGCAATTTGCTGTCATATAATGTTGAAAGCAATTTTGATTTCGTTGATGACACAATAAAGAATTAAATAAATAATATATGTATGCAGACATCATTATCATGCGTGTCCTTTTCATTTTTCAAAATCGTGTATTTGCTCGTTAGTAAAAGTTGGTTTGATTGGATGCTTCCCTGAATGCAGAGAAATGGGTTTTAACTAAAAACTAAAACTCCCTATTTTTGCAAATAATGTGAGCGTTCGGTAAAATCATTGGCAAAACTGTCATTTAAAATTAGCATCGTATTTTTCTACAGCATTGGCATTGATCATTTAAAAACAAGCGAGAGCGATATAAAAAAAATTACATATTTTAAAATCAGGATTGAGATTAAAAAGCATGAAAACGACATTACTTTTCGTTCTGCTAGTCAATCACAGGCCAGCAGCGGTGTATCCTTTCTTACTTTTAAGTTTAAAACCTTATCTCATCCACGTTTTACTTTAAAAAACTTGTCTTGAATTACTCATCTAATGTTTTGTATTAAAAACCCATTTTCATTGGGTATTTGCCGTTAACTATGCACCGCTCTCATCTCCTTTTTATTATGACTTGTCGTTTTTCCCTTCGTTTCATTCACAATTCACAACGATTGACTAACAGCAATCCGTCACTCGAAGTCACAGTCGTTCTACACGCATCTTTTTCTCTCAATTTAAGACATTGAAGATAGTAGTAATTCGTCCGTCTTAAGATCGCCCACCCATTTTCTTTTTCCACTTTTTACTTTTGTGTACACGATACATTACTTGAATGAAAATGAGGTGTAATTTAATTATTTTATTATTACAATACATTAAAAAAGTATAATAAAATTGTTCGAGTAAACCAGATTTTTTTTTGCGAAAATCTTATGATGCTGCTGCTAGTTGTTAAAAGCGATGCGTGGAGTAGTTTTTAATAGATGAGCACGTTTTACTATAAACTAAGGGTGAGACAAAGCTAATTAATTTTGAATACAGAGCAAGGTACATGCAAGATTTTTTGTCTGTACCGTTACAACTAGAACAAAACTGTTAGTCATCGTCAATCAGTAAAAAAACCGGTGCATAAAAGCAGTGGTGTGGAAAATTAGGAAAAGTTGTGGGCCATGACAAGTTAAAGTCAACTTGCGTTTAGGTCAAAAGAAAGCAAAGACCATGGAACAGTGAGCTGTGGAGTGAAAGACATTGTGATATAAAAATACTTAATTGTCAACTGCCATTCTACCCCATTTATTTAACGGTAACCAAAAAAGTACCACGAAAAATGACGCAAAATCATTAAATGACACCTTTTTAACAAAATTGTAACTTTGTGTTCTAAGGCTTACATACGTCAACACGTGATGGGTTATCAAAGATAAAATGAATATGAAATGCTTTGTTACTCAAAAGCCAAGTTAATTAATTTAGAAAATGTTAATTATTTATATGGGTGTATGTATAGTAGTAGCGGTTTCTTTACAACTCGCTGACCTGGTCTGACCAAAACAAAGGGATGAAGAAGTGCTTAAACATTATCATTTTTGCTAGTCATCGTGTCAGTGTCTTTATTCAAATTCATATGACTTTGCCTTGAAACAATAATGAACTTTTTAAAAAATGACCGGAATCTTGACTTTTAATGTCACGAAATGAAACTGAATTATTTAGGTCAGTGGCATTGTTTGTATGCGATAGAGAAAAGACAACAACGGAAGCATTATTTAATGGTTAAAAGAAGATGCACAAGATGATAATACATGATAAAATGGTTGCACATTGTGCTGTGCTTGCAGTAAAAAACCTTTTGTCTGGTAGACTCATAAGTTATGAGTCATAACCATAACCAACCTCAAGTTTCTTTATAGTATTTTCAGTGTTTTTAAATGTTTGGTTAATGATGTGTGTAATGTTTCATTTTCAATAGGATCCAGCGGGGATCTTTGAGCTTATCGAGGTGGTCGGTAATGGAACCTACGGTCAGGTGTACAAAGGTCGGCACACAAAAACCGGCCAACTGGCTGCCATCAAAGTCATGGATGTCACGGAAGATGAAGAAGAGGAGATTAAACTTGAAATTAATGTTTTGAAAAAATTTTCACATCACAGGTACCTTCTATATATAGACTAATGAACATTTTTCTACTAGACTTCTCCAAAGCGGTTTTTTTTAAATTTGGACTTTGTTTAATCGTAGGAATATTGCCACTTACTATGGCGCATTCATTAAGAAATCGCCTCCAGGAAGAGATGATCAACTATGGGTGAGTCTCACATAGTTCTTAGAAACTACCAAGTTTTTACCTGACTTGTGCCAAAAATCACAACTTTTCAGTTTTAAAAAACACTAAAGCTATGTCTTCTACCAATTTAAATAATGGCACGTCAAGAACAGTAAACTTTTTTATTTTTCTCGAGAAAGTTGCGCTCGTATATTCCGTTCATGTTTCGCAAACAGTTTTCTCTCTCGTCTTACTTTTTATCGTGTCGGTTTTCCCCTGACAGATACATGAAAAAAAGATCAAGCTTTCTTGCCTTTTTTTTTATACTTTTTAATATTCTTCGGGCGTTGACATGCCCCATCATCTATCCTTGTTGAATGTAAATAATGCTGCTCTGCAGTTCCCCTGCGCCAGATTCACTGTTTTTTTCTCTTTTCATTCAAGCTCAAACTTTCTCTTTTTTATTTTATTTCGAAGCTCGTCATGGAATACTGTGGAGCAGGAAGTATCACCGACTTGGTCAAGTCAACAAGGGGCCAGTCCCTCAAAGAAGAGTGGATAGCGTATGTTTCGCGTGAGATTCTCCGTGGACTCTCTCACCTCCATGCCAATAAAGTCATCCACAGAGATATTAAAGGCCAAAATGTGCTGCTCACTGAGAATGCGGAAGTAAAGCTGGTCGACTTTGGGGTATCCGCACAACTCGACAGAACGATTGGCAGGAGAAATACATTTATTGGAACTCCGTACTGGATGGCTCCGGTACGAAAAAAAATCTAGATGAAATTGAAGAAAGAAATGAAAAATGGCCATTGAAATAAATATTTATTGTTTTGATTTGATGGAAATTACTAGGAGGTTATTGCTTGCGATGAAAATCCAGAGGCAACCTATGATAACAGAAGTGACCTGTGGTCTTTAGGAATTACAGCTATTGAAATGGCAGAGTCGCAGCCACCTTTATGTAAGAAATTGAAAAAAAGAAAAGAAATATAAATCAAGTTCTGCACTCGTTTTATATATATATTTTTTAACTCTTTCTCTTTTTTCAGGTGAAATGCATCCCATGAGAGCTCTGTTCTTAATTCCTCGAAATCCTCCGCCAAGGCTCAAGTCTAAACGCTGGTCAAAAAGATTCCACTCTTTCATTGAAACAGTTCTAGTGAAGGTATGAAAAGTGTAACTTTCTCTTATTAGGCTCGTTCTTTCATGTACCCATCTAATTATCCTCCGCCTAAAAAAATTTGCATTCATCTGCAATAAAAAGTTCATCATGTTTTGCACCTCTTCAACATAAAATCGTTCCTCTGTGAATTCGTCCCACTTCTTTTTTCTATCCATTTTCCTTTCAATTTTCTCCACTCATTTCTTACAAAAAGTGTATCGAATTTTTTACGATCATCAGTGGAACAAAAAGGCTCCACCGAGTGAACCGTGTCCTTTGTCTGTGAAGACACGGTTCATTGAACCATTATTTATTTCACATGAATATATATTTTTCTTCTATCTCTCTAATTGCATTGTCCTCGGTATCTGAATTGAAAGAAAGATGAGATGAGAAGGAAAAAAGGATTTTCATTCTGTTATGAAACGAAGCAGAAAACCCATTCACATCCATGTCGAATGGTTATGATTATTAAGCGAGGCGAGCATACGAGAGGAGAATGACAGGTTGAAAAAATGGAATGTGAATATGTGCTCCAGTTCAGTTACTTTTTTTGTCCAAAATGAATATTTCTCTTGGCTTGTCGTTAGACTCTGTTCTGTTCCATTTCCCTTTCCCCTTACATTTGGAGAGATTTAGAGGAGAAAGCATAGTGACTTTGGCATAATCATATCGTGAGAGAACGACGAGATTACAATAAAAGACGAACATGCAACACTGTATCGTTGATAATGATGCTGTTATGCTGAGAGATGTAATAAAATGTAGAGGGATTCGGGGAATTGCTAGTAATTATCTTGCTGAGCTTTTCTACATAAAATGAGAAAGAATAGCGCGTGGAAAAAACGGATGCATGATTACACCTTAAAGTTATATTGACTCTTTTTATGGCTCTCTAATGCTAAAATGCTGTTTTATGTGTATTTATAAATAAAAAATTGGCAGGATTACACACAACGTCCTCCGACTGATCAGCTACTGAAGCATCCTTTTATACGAGACCAGCCCACGGAACGACAAGTGAGAATTCAGCTTAAAGATCACATTGATCGGTGCAAAAAACGACTTAATCAACAGTCCAAAGCAGATAAGGGCAGGTAAGCAAACCATTCGTGGTCTTTACAATGAGAAAATTAATTTGTGTGAGCGTCTGCTTGCGACGATCTATATCATCATGATCATAAAATTGCTGTACACAGATTTTCTGACGAGGAAGATGAAGATGAGGAAGCAGACGATAAACCTGGAGAAAGAGGCGAAGAAATTAAGCCCAAAGAAAATACTCTGCGACGCAACTTTCAAGTGAGATTATATTAATATACAAAAGCAATTAATGTTTAATGTTTGGGTCTGACATGGAGAGAAAAAGTGAGACGGGGATTTGCTGACCGACCCCCAGTTTTCCCAGGGGGGAAGTCAGCGGGGGTGTGGGGGCGGCAGCCCCCATAATTTAAAAAAAAAACTTCAGCGGGGGTGTGGGGGCGGCAGCCCCCATAATGTTAATTTTTACATTCATTCCATTTTACGGACCCATTATTGGTTCTACCTCAGCCCTTCACACCAACTCTACACACCCACCCTGTAACTATTTCTGGTAGTATTTAACACAGCGCGCGTGTGTTTATTTTTTTTTGAAGGCATTGCAAGTAGAAGAGCCTGGACCACCTGCCAGACCGCCTCTTCCTTCGAGACTAATTGTCGTGCCGGACGCACTCCCTCCACCACCTAGTCGACCCCTTCCGGGTAAATATTTGTCCATTAACTTTTAGATTTTATGCAAAAGAGAACTGTATTTGAAGAGATTTTACTTGACTACTCAGCAATACCGGGTGGAGCACTGGAAGCTGACGATGTGGAGGACGATGATGAAGAGGAGGTGGAATTTGTGCCCAAGAAACGTAATGATGGCACACTGTTGGCTTCCGAGGCTCCACGTCCCCTCCCTGCTGTTGGACCAAGTCGGCCTCTTCCTCCAACACCAGAAGAGAGTCAGGGAACTTTAGTCACAAGGAGACCACCCAGGACCACGGGTAATGACGTGCCCGGAGCAAGGACATCCGTCTTGCCAGATTTGCTACCTCAGACCTCTCCGGATCCGGACGTAAGCTACAGAGAAAATGTGGTAGTGTGGAATTTAAATGTTTGTGTTGATGTGTTCACGCGTCACAGTATTTACTAAAAAAAATAATGCTCAACAACAATAATAATTCTTTATGACAAAATTGTACTTTCAAATGTCTCACTCAATTTTTTTCACCCACCGTAACTAACTATTTGGCTGGCTGAGGGTAAGCAAAATGTCAATTGTACAGTTACGACTTTCAAATTCAGCCCGTTTTTGTTGAGTTGCTCATATGTTTTGAATTACATTTATATATTTCTGAACGGTTTCCACATGTTTTAGTTGCTTCTTTCATGCTTTATGATGAGTAATTATAAATATCACAGTTTTAATGCTGTGCTAAAAGTACTAATTTTTAACTCATGTAATTTGATTGTATAGATGAGCCGAGAAAGAGAAGTTCCGAGACCGACATCTCACCCGGCCATTCCTCAGCCAGGTCAAATAGGTCAAGGTCCAAAGCAACGATCTTTCATAACGTTTGGTTTTGGTAATAATCAGATGGCGTCGTCAGCATCCGCCTCCTCATCACCTTCCAGGCCATCAGTCAATGTGAATGTGGAAGGGGTCGCTCCTGCTCAAGGTTAAATTATTATTTTAAGAAGGCTATTATTTTAAAAGGTTAACAAAATAATAGCACGTTATATGATTTTTTATTTATTTGCAGGTGGTGACACACCTGAAATTAGAAAGTACAAGAAAAGATTTAATAGTGAAATCCTGTGCGCAGCACTCTGGGGAGTGAATTTACTGATAGGCACAGAAAACGGACTGATGCTCCTGGATAGATCTGGACAAGGAAAAGTGTATCAGTTAATTAATCGAAGGCGATTTCAGCAAATGGAGGTTTTAGAAGGTCAGAATATTCTTGTGACAATCAGCGGAAAGAAGAACCGTGTGCGCGTGTACTACCTCTCATGGTTAAAGGGCAAGATCTTGCGCACAGAAGGGGCAGAAGGAGAAAGAAGAAACGGTTACATCAATGTTGGCGAGCTGCAGGTACGTCTAAGATTACCCCAAGATTAATTTGTGATTCTTTATTTTGGAAAATACTTAACCTGGCCGATTTTTAAATTGATACAGGGCACCACTCATTTTAAGATTGTCAAATACGAACGCATCAAATTTCTAGTAATAGCCTTACGAGACGCTATTGAGATGTAAGTACACATAATATATTACACTGAATTGATGCAATTGTAAATTGTAGTTTATAAGAGTTAATTAATGTGTAATGTTGAATTATTTTCGCTAATTGATTGAAACGAAAAAAAAATTGTATTCGACTCTTCCTCAGAGGAAGAAACTAACTAATCAGTTGTCGCTTAATTTGTATATAGAGCTTTGTAGTAGTAGTTTAAGTGCTTTGCTAGGTTTAAGTTAATTAATCATTGAAATCAATCAAAATATTCAAATCTAATCATGCTAATCTAATTTTCTTGGCGAAAAAAGCTTCGCCTGGGCACCAAAGCCGTACCACAAGTTCATGGCGTTTAAGGGCTTCAACGACCTGCTGTACAGACCGTTACTCGTGGACCTGACTATCGAGGAGGGGTCCAGACTTAAAGTAATCTATGGGTCGGCGCAGGGATTTCATGCGGTGGACCTGGACTCGGCCACCGTGTACGATCTCTACACCCCGAAACATAGTCAGGGACCGATAACCCCGCACTGTATCGTGACACTGCCAAATTCTCATGGGCTGCAGTTGCTGCTTTGCTACGACAATGAAGGTGTTTACGTGTCTACAAGTGGAAAGGTACTTTTTTAAGTGTGAATGCTTTTTTGTGACTTCAATTTTAATGAATTGCGTGTACTTGTTTTTTAGATTTCCAAATCGGTTGTTCTCCAGTGGGGGGAACTGCCGTCCTCTGTGGCATTCATTGGCACGGGTCAAGTCATGGGTTGGGGTCAGAAGGCCATTGAAATAAGAAACGTGGAAACTGGTCACCTGGATGGGGTTTTCATGCACAAGAAAAGTCAGCGGCTAAAATTCCTCTGCGAGCGGAATGACAAAGTGTTCTTCTCTTCAGCGAAAGGAGCGGGTGCTTCACAAATCTACTTCATGACATTGAACAAGCCTGGACTTGCCAACTGGTAAAAAAAATAATGCTAGGAAAAATAAATAAACTTCTAATGGCACACTGAAAGCAAGAAAGGGTACACATTAGTAAATTGTTTCATTAGCACAATATAAGCAGCTCTTTTACCATGTACGTATTCTATAAATATCTGTGGTAAAGTTTTCTTAAATTGTCAAAGGAATCGAGGCTTGTAAGTTTCCATTTTCCCAATGCCATTATATAGACTATTGAAATATTACCATTCAATATTCCTTCTTATAGCCATTAAGCAAATTAATTAGTAATAATTGTACCCCTTAACTTTACAGACTGTTTTGCTTTCATTACTTAATATTGGTTTAATTTTGCTTATACAGATCGTATAAAAGGCATTTGCACAACAACCTATAGATCAATTTGTTTTATGATAATCAATTGTCAACCTAAAACAATGGGCCGGAGGGAGTTTTTGCAATATAATTTATATTTATAATATCTCCGAGTATAAGCAGAATTTAAAGAATAAAAATGTGCTTTTATAGTAGAAATTTTCTTTAGCTATTGTTTGAAAGAGGTCAAAGAAAATTGAAGAAAAGGAATATTATAGTGAAATGATAAAAAGGTTTAGGTAGGAAAGGAATTTTAGTGGTGGTTGGAAGGACATTCGATAGATCGCCTATAGGGAAAAATGACGAATAATTAAAATTGAATTGTAAAAAATTTATCGTTCCTTTTTTCACGTTGTTTTTTGCCGTCGCATGTAAAGATTTAATTACTTTTAATAGATAACGCATGCATACTTAATTACTAATAATAATAGCATATACGCTATATTAAATCGTTTTTCCGAGTCGAGTAAGTTAAAAGTTAAAACCGAAACGAAGGGATTTTTTTAGCAATTTATATACCGTTTGGCACGTGGCAAGTATAAACTGGGGGAAAAAATTGTAATTTTGTTAAAAGTTATTTAAAAATTGCGAATATAGTATTTTTACGAAAATGCTCCTGTCCTTGTGGACTCGTGTCCTATATATTATCCTTCTTTGTTTAAGCTTGTTTTTCTTTCGCCGATTATTACTTAATTAATACGAGAAAAAAAGCCAGTTCGTGTGCTACACCATTTTTAGCGAGATAATGAATATTATCTTAATTTAAGATTCTGCTTTGGATTAACTTGTAAAAAAAATCAATTTTAGACTATTTGTACAAGAACAGTATAGGATAGAGAAAAGAAAAATGCATTTCGTTTAGGCACACAAAAACTCACACTCTTTGTACATTTTTTCTCTACTTTGATTATATTTGTACTACCATGTACTACCACATAATAAAATGTTTGTTAATTAATTATTGTGAATGACCTTTTCCAAAAGAATAAGCATACATACTTACTAGATATTGTGGAGAGGTTAGGTTTATTTGAACAAGATAAAATTTTAAGCAGTGATTATTATAATAATTATTATTATACTATTTGTCATACCTTGTTAGTTAAATGTGCGTAAATTAAATTAATATTTAATCAAATTCATTTTTGTATAACAACATTGCAATTCATTGTGTATTGAAGAACAAAAAATTTGTAAACAACAGTCTAAAGAAAATGAAAAAGCTCTGTCAAAATAAAATAAAAATGTCTGCATGAAAGAGATGATATGGACACACGTAATTTGTAAAACTCGCTTTTGTGTGGAACAATGTAAATTAACAGAAAAATCGATGGTTGTTTTGTTGGATTGAAAATAAATTTATGAAGAGAAAATAAAGCAAATTATTATGCCTTTAGTGTGCAAAACCCAGTACAAAAATAATTGTTCCATCTCTTTCTTTCTTTCTTTATTCTACATTACCATCTTCATTACACATGAATGTCATCTATTGCTCCACCTATCTCTCTTCATCAAATAAAAGAGTTAGAATTGTCCGGACGGAAATAAAGAAAAAAATGTTGTAGCTTCTTGTTGAAAAACAAAATACTTCACTTCTTCCTTCCTCTTTTCTGCCCACAATCTAAAAATAAAAGTCTTCTCCGCTCCTTCATTTTCTCTTCTGTGTGTTGTGGAGTGGATCGATGGAGCGTTTTCCTGTATAAAAAACGCAACACGGTTTCTTCTCCACACAGTCGATCATCAACATCAGATGAACATAAAATGTGTATTACGTAGCAGAGAAAATGGAGAAAACCAACAAGATTTTTTCTTCAATAACAAAAAAGAAGAAGATATTTACTCCGAGAGAGAAATGGAACATATCAGTAGTAAAGTGTCGCGAGACTCACAGAAGCAAGTACCTATAGGTGGTTGGAAATATAATTCGTTTTCTTTCTTCTTATCAAGAGTTAAAAATTAATTTTTCAGCCATATAGTAAAATGAAATTTTTGTTTAAAACAATTTTATGCCACATGGTAAAATATGATTTTGATTATTGGCAAATTTTAATTTTCAAAACGGATAGAGAAAGTTTTAGGTAGAAATGGTTCGTTTCTTATTGAAAAGGCTACTACTACTCATCAATTTTAATTACTTCTACAACAAAAAAGGATTGGCTTGTGGAATTACTCTTTTTAATTTTGGGTACGGCCGACATATTGTACGGCTATACAATTTCTTATTTCAAATTGAAATTAGGTTGCTTCTTTTAGTGTAACCAATAATGATAGGAAAATATTATTGTGCCATGCGTTTCTACCTGAGCTTTATAGGGTTCGAATAGACAAACTTAATTTTTGTTGGTTGATTTTGACCTTCACCTGTTCTCCACCTTGTATTTTTCAGAGACAGCCAATACCGATCCAAATAGACGCCAAGAAAAAGACAAAAGGGCTACGAGTTTTAATTTTCCAGGTGACCCAGATACAATAAAGCTTGTCATGTACAATGCACACAAAATGCTACGTGTAGATCAACGCTTTTCCCCTAATATGTAAATGCGCTTTTGGCAGAGAACATGGGCAAACAGGTAGTTTTTCTCACGATGCCCCTTCAACTCTTCTTCGGGTTTCAGTACATTTTCAGCTTTCTTTTTCTACCTAATGCATATAGACGGAGCGAGTGACGCAAATCATTATTGCCTATAAGTGTGTGAAAAACGTGGTATTTTTTTTTGTTCATTCTCTTTTATTTGGTTTCAGCTTTGATTGAAGTTTCTCATTTTGGGCTTATTTTTTGGTTTCCTTTCCTCTCTATAGATTGCTTTTATTCGAGCTCCACTCCAATCTCTCGGGCTGTTTTCTTGGAAAAGAAGCTTTATTACGTTCTCATATAAAAATCAAAATTGACACATCCTCAGTTCATATTTCCTGTCAATACATGTATGTATGAATCCAGTTTGAAAGGACTGTAAAGAATCACGTATAAAATTCACTGAATATGTTATTAGTAAAAATTGTTCCTGGAGCTTTCTCGCCTCAATTAATCCTTTTTCTTTTTTACGCATTAAATAAATAGGCATAATGTTCACAGAAAAGGGGAAAACAGGAATCAGGTTGTTTATTGATTTCTCATAGGATGTTTCTGTGATGTCTATGCATCAAACTATTACAAGTATTTATTAAAATCTTATTGTACTCGTTTAATTTTCTGTACTACGTAACAAATTTAAAAGGCAAAACTCATCCTGCTTTGTGCTTAAAACTTTTTACCAGGGAACTAAATCTCGGTTTATGGATGTCTCCGTCTATGGGTAGAGTTCGTACGTTCGTTCCCCACTGACAACCATGGTTCAGTAAAATGGAATGAATTTATGATATATAAACAGTCTGTCTCTAAAATTAAAAAAGAAAAAAAAAAGCGGGGGTGTGGGGGCGGCAGCCCCCATAAAGAAAAACATATTTTGTTTAGCACAATCTGTTTTATGTATTTATTTATTTGACTATTTATTCATTTATTCGATTTGCCGTTTAAAAAAGATGCATCTAGATGGGTAGCAAGAGTAGCTAAATGTCTCCGTTTATGGGTGTAAAAGCTGGACGGGTAGAGTTGGTGAATGTGAGAGGGTAACCTACTTAAGATCGGCAAAATGGAATATGAATGAATGTAGAAAAATTTGATATTATGGGGGCTGCCGCCCCCACACCCCCGCTTAATGAATGTACGAATATTTTTATATTATGGGGGCTGCCGCCCCCACACCCCCGCTTATTTTAATACCCCCGGGGGGAAAGGGAGGCCGGTCAGCAAATTCCTGTCTCACATTTTCTCTCCATGTCCTACTGTATCGATCTGATTATTCAGATGTTGAAAACGTGAAAAAAAATATTTTGGGGGTACCCCCGGGGGGAACGGGGGTTGTCTGCAAATTCCCGTCTCACTTTTTTTCTCCATGTTAAACTGCATAGATTGGCTATATCAGATTTTGGAAATTTTACTGACATGGCTATTTGTTTTCACCCATTTTAGTATATTAGATGTATGAGAAAAATTAATAATTTCGAGCGATTCAATGTTATTTGGATATATATTGTATATATAAATTATAAAAATGTTATATATGAAATAAACGAAAAGAGCAGGGAAATGTTTTGCACTAGATGAAACGAGCTTTTTCATCTAATTTGCCAATTCAATGGTTTCTATCTTCATAAGCAAAAATAAAGTTCCGCTCACCTACACAGTTTTGTCTTCTTTTGATTTCATTCTGCTTTCACTCGTTTTCACTTTTATGAGCATTTTCTTTTTTCAGGAAAAAAAGCAACAAGCTTACTAAAGTCCATATTATACAAGAGAAAATAATGCACGCCCGTCTCTGCTATAGCTGGTAAGCATTATTAAACATTTGAGTTATTTGAATTGAATGGATTCTACGAATTGTTTAGAAAAGAGAGAAAGAAGAGAGCTATAAATACAACATAACAAAACTTTGCACAGTTCTGCTCGCATCACAGAATGGAGATATGATGACTTTGACTGTAGAGCAGTAGCAGAAAGAAAAAAAGTGATCTCGTTATGTTGAGGAGGATGGGGCTAGTAAACATGTCTGTCTTTTTGGTGAGCAGAAAATTCTGCCCTATATTCAGCCATGCATGCACTGCACACATTCGATAAGCAGAGAGAAAAGAGCGGAGAGAGAGAACGACTAAAGAGAAAGTGGAATGAAAGTTTTTTTTGTCAGAGAAAAGAGAAAGCACGAAAAGAGGATGAAAGAGAAAAAGCAGAGAGATTTTTTTCTTTTTTGGATGTTCTAAATATACGATACACACTTTGCTCTTGCTAGTTTCAAAATAAAACACCACCAAGAGCAGATATACTTTTTTACATATGGACATGGAGAAAGAAAAAGTTTTGGATGCACCCACAGAGAGAAAGTGCATGTGAGCTGTTATTGCCTTTCACTACTCGTGTATACATAGGATAGTGTAAAATTGGTCCCACTTTCTTCTTTTTAAGCGAATATACCGGAATGAAAATATTCTCAACATGTTTTTTCTAGAAAGCAGGAGAATAAAAAAGGACAGAGGATAATAATATATGGCTAAAGAGAGAAATTGTTAGTGGTCCATTTATATTGTGCCCATTATTTGTGTAACAACTTTAAATTACATTAAAGGAAGAAATTGAATTTTTGACGATTGAGATAAAAATTGCCAATTGACGGAATAGAATTAGAAAAGACAGTTTAAATAACGACTGACTTTTTCAGTTGTACACATTACACAAACTCAAATAAAATAAAGGTTAAAACAATTTGTATTAGAGCATGCAATTAAAGTGTTTCCAAATTTTTGCCAAAATCCAGTTATTCCAATAATAAGATAGTTATCATTACTGTTACTGGAATTATAGTCGATGAGTTCTTAAAAAACATTTCATACTTTTACCCTCAGTTTAAGTACCTGAAGAGAAAAAAACTGCAAATATTTTGTTCATTCTTCTTAAATACAAACTTAACCTTTTTGCAATAACAAAAAAAACATTTCTTTCGAAGTAATAAAAAGTACGCTTATAAAGAAAGTTGCAAATATTTTTGCTAGAAGCAAACCTTGATATTTAATTTTTAAACAGCTCAGAGGTAGACACGTGTATGTAAGTGAAAAGTTATATATTCGTCAAAACTTTGTTTGCAAACGTCATGCCCATATTGTTTTTACTGTATAGTATTTATTGACTTTATTGTATTCGCTTTACATTAATTGTTAAGTGCTGGAATTTATAAAATTCTATAAAAGCTTTTCATAATCCACCTTTAAATAATATCCGTAGAAAATTAATGCAAAATAATAATAATGATAATCGTGTGCAGTCTCAAAACTCAACCAGAGCATTCTTTTCCCAGTTGAAGAAGCAGGCGTGTGTGCTTTTTAGTGTTGGAACCGGAGTGGAACACTCTTGTACACCTGGAGAAACATTTTTATTATTTTCTACACTATCCGTGAAAAAAGGTAAGTAGACACAAACAAAATATATTCTGTTTGCATTATTATTATATTTCGGGTACAATTTTCCTTCTCGATGCGACACACACTTCCACACCGGCTTGACTATGGTCAGATTTGAGTGATGGAAGTTTTGTAAAGGTTATGCTTTATTATTTTTCGTACTAGTAGTGAGAACAAGAACCTACTATAAAATTGACTAGTTCCCTTTCTCTCTTTTCCGCTCCATCCATCCTTTCTCTGTATTTCTTATCAACTATCAATCAACCGTGGACACATAAAATAATAGATAGGCACACGCTCACTAACAATTCATATTTTGTTGCTCTCTCTTTATCGTTTTTTATTCTGGGTCATAAAATTGCTACTACAGTTTCAGTTTGAAGTGTGTGTGTGTTGTGGAAAGTGATGATGATGACGATGATGATGATGACATCATTGTGCCGTATTAATTTTAGATGAGTGGTTGAACAAATGGACACAATAGCTGGAACTGGGAAGGGTAATGGTAGTGTTGTGGCCAGATTTCCACGTTTTAACGTAACTCAGCAGCAGCAGCAGCAACAAGAAGAGCCGGTGACTGGGCTGTCTTCCGGAGCCACTAATGCTAATTGTGTTATTCAAGTAAACGAAGTGGTCACAGCAATCGATTACAGCAAGTCAACCAGGAGCAGTAGCAGCGCAGCCATTAGGATGTCACCTGAAGGTGAACCTACTCCAAAAACTATAATAGAAAAGATAAAATATTCTTTAAAAAAATTTTATACGGCCAATCAATAATATGGAATAGGTTTAAATATTTAATTTCATAAAATCCACAAAATTCTTTGGGAACACAATTGTTGCGTTGTGTGTGTGTGCAGGAAGGGGGATACCACAGCCGAGTCCTTCTTATCGGGTGCCCACGAAAGGCATGCGGAAAGCTTACCCAGAAGACCAACAGTTCGTTGTTGTTAATCATTTGCAGTCCTCATCACCTCCTCAACAGCAAAAAATGGAGTACCAACCGCATCACCATCATCACACTCAAATAATACAAAGTTACAATGGAGGAGTGGAGCCTTCCTACTACCCCTCCCCTCCGCCACTCCCATACAACAATAATAATGATCACCACCTCGGCGGTGGTTCCTACCCCCAGGGCCATCCTCATCATCCCCGGTTTTACGACCCACATGACGACCTAATGAGAGAATATCAGTGTCTCAAGTGTGGACTCATATTTTCCCGTGAGAGTGACCTTCATGTTCATTACTCTCAGGATCATGGCTATGGCCAAGGTGGCGGTGGTGGAAGTAGCGCCAGTAGTAGCAGTAGTGGCAGCGGTGGAAATTCTCATTCCCTCAATCATCAAACCTCCTCGAGGGCCCCTTCTTCGACGAGAAGCGGTTCCAGCCAACAGGACATGTTCTGCGATAAGTGTCAACTTCGTTTTCATTGTTTGCTCTCATTCAGGGTTCACCAACACGAACACGTTTTACCAAACGTGCAGCCCCACTACCCAATCAACAATAGCCACCTACTGAGTCTCAGCTATACATGCGAAATCTGTGGGGCGAATTTCATGTCTAGGGAGAGTCTCACAGATCACTGCAATGCCCACTTATTTGAACACGTTTGCTCCGAATCTACTTGTGGAGAAATAAGTGAAGCAACAAACTCATCCGAGGACTTTTATCAAGGTCAACTTCATCCCCATCATCAACATAATATCTATCAACATCAGCATCACTCGCAAAGTGACGATGACCACCAAACGAGACATATTGTCCAGCACCAACATCACAATCATCTCTCCCAAATGGCTCATATTCAGCAGCAGTATCAACATGGAATGAAGTCTGACGATGACCTGCACCATGACCATGGAGGTCACGGTCATCATCTGGGACCAAGTAACACTACTCATCCGTACTCATCAGAATACTCAACTCCACCTTACACCCGCCCTGTTGACCAACAACAGGGTTATCATCAGCGAGAAATCTCTCCTGTTCCGATGCATAGCTCAAATAAGTCTCAAATGTCAAATCAAATGTCGTCCCTCAGTTCAAATAACGGTGGAGGCGGTGTTGGTAACACCCCCTCAAGCAACCCAAACATTTATGAGCCATTGATTGTGATGGACAACGGAAAGCGTCGGTTTCAATGTGTCATCTGCAAAAAGTACCTTTCTTCAAGAATCGCACACGAGGAACATACTCGGGGTAAGCACACTGGAGACAAACCATACAGTTGCAGCTACTGCGGTAAAAGATTTGCCGTATGGAATACCTATAAGCACCACATGGGTACACACAAAGGAGGAATAACGCCGCTGCAAAAGTGTGCCATGTGCGAGAAGAGATTCAAAACGATTGAGTGTCTTCGTAACCACATGCAGAGGGAACATAATATTCCCGTGGGTGGAGGTGTGGCGGCGGTAATAAACGGAGGGGAGGAAGGAGAAATTCAAAATGACGGGACGACCCCGAGCGGAGGTGGAAGTGGAGGAACACAAGGCCAACAAGGTGGATACAGTTGCCAAATTTGTGGTAAGACGTTTGTTAGGAAAATGTGGAGGACGAGACATTATCTGAGTCATACAGGCCAAAACTGTTTCCGGTGTGAGCTTTGTAGCTGCATTTTACCTGATGAACAGAGCTATCGGTTGCACCATGAGTCGCATAAAGGATCGAATTAAATGCACATAAAACTTAATTCTATATAGATTTTCAAAACTTCAAAAATATATTTATTGTGGAAAAAGTAAAATAATGATGGATAAATAAAATATTTATATATTTCTTGTCGGGTAATATCAATAATAATAGTAAAAATAATGTCAACTGAACGCTAAAAAATATATACCTACGCTAGTTAAAAAACGTACTACGACATAACAAATAATAATAATAATACATGGGTAAACTATAATTAGATTAGTAAAACTGAAAATACATACATGTGTGTTTATGCTTAACACACAACAAAATGAATTAAACTGGTTGTAAGTCTGTTTCGAGAAAATGAGGGATTGGAGAAAGCTGAATAAATCAAAATGTATCTACCTGGGTAAAAATAATAATTAAAATTAAGAAAACCTACTACTAATAAAGTAAATTGAGTATCAAAATGCTACACACTCTGCTTATCATCTACTATATAATTATTATATTCAATCAACGATAAAATTTTGAAAATAGATAAAGGACTTATACTTTGGATGCCAAGTTTTATCATGTATTTATTATGAAAAATCAATCTCATCAATACCTTATTCAAATTGTTTAATGAAATATTGTATAACATTATTAAATTTTTATGTAAATTGTGATTAATTTCTTGTTTAACTTTTTCAAAAAAAAAAATTGCAGTATTACAAAAATAACGTTAAGGCAGGCAAAGAAATTTGTTTGTACAATTTAAACTGGTAATTATTTGGTGGCCAACAACAGTTTTAACAATGATTGTATGAACAGCAACTTTATTTTATTTAATCATCTGAAATCAACTATGGAAAATAAACCCTTTCAACTTCATGCAATGTAATATTTATTTATAATGAGCCTTAATTATTAATATAGGGCATAATCATGTCATGACACGAGGCAATATCAATAGGTCATAACGTTTTTCATCAGAATAAGTTATACTCAACAAAAACTTGCCCTATATACATTTCCTTTCTATTACGCACATTATAAATATGCGGTACTAGAAAGTGTGCCCACTCTGTGCGATTAGAACTAAACTTTCTAAATAAAAAGTAGAAAAGGCTCAACAGGCGCATGTCCGCAGGTTTCCATTCTCCAAAAATACACATTTTGCACATCTACATTATGATATATTTTACACCAGCATCAATGTCTCGCTTTGCTATTTCGGAATAACCCGGTCGGTTGGTGTATATAGGTCTGTTTAGTAAAGTTTGCGTGCACAACAGTACGACTGGCAATGAAATGAGTGTACGGATACATCAACAAGAAAATCTATATCTCATGAAGGAAAAGCCGAGTGAAAGTGAAAATGTTTCCTCTTTCAAAAAAGAGCACGTCGAAAATTGGATGCATACACAGACAGTGCCGACTTGATGGACACACAAAAAAAATGATGATAATGAGTAATTGGAGTATCGTGACGTGTACGTAGTAGTAAAGTAAGTACATATAGGGAGAAAGTAGAGAAAGTGAGGAGAATAAAAGAGAGTGTATATTTTTTGAACATGTATAAATGGATTAAAACTATGCTGCCATTGCACTTATTGGTGCATTCGCGAATGAAAATACGCTCTTCTCTGGAAATGTTTTGATTTCCAGTAAATATGAAACCTTAAAAAAATTGTGGAGGAGCTTCTAAATAAATTATGGAAAGCACCTTGGGACCACCTTTCGGGAGAGGTGAAGATGGTCAAACTGTGTCAAACGGACCTTCATCAGCTGGAACATCTCATTCGGAAGCAGTCCAAGCCCTAAGAAAGTATTTGCTTCGGAAAATGTCAAGCGAAGGTGAGTGTCATAAAAGGATACTTTAAGGGTAATTAAGGGTGTCAATAAACGTGCGACCCTACTGACCTACAGATAGCAGTTCAGGAGAGAAGGAACCTGACCTAGGGACAACGGAGAAAGTGATCTCAGTGGCGGAATCTGATGGGTCCAAACTTTACTGCTCTGTGGTGGAGCGACCTGTTGAAGGTTAATTGAATTTTAATTTTAACTTGCCGAAAAAATTCAACATGTAATGAATGTGGTGGTGCTTGTTACTTAGATGACCCATCACAACAAGGTAGTAAACGGCTTAGTCTCACCAAACATTCCAGCTTAGATTTGGAAACCAGCTCGTCCACGTTTCCCGGTGATCTCAGATACCTTCGCACTGACCTCTGCATTCCCGTTCTTTGGAGCAAGTGCAGCTTCTGCGATGATTTTTTCGAAAATGAGGAACAGTTGCGGAAGCACTTACGAGACGCGCATTTTCAGTATTTCTTAAATTATATTCAAATGAGACCTATAACGTCAACGAAAAGTCTGAGTGACCTGCCATTCAGTAGCGCACTCCATATTTCGGAGTCCTCTAATGGAAGTGACAGCGGAGCGGAACTTTTGATGGGCCGTGGCCAACAAAAGAAGCCAATTCAATGTGACGTGTGCGGCAAATTCTTCACAACCAAGTGGAACTGCAAGCAACACTTAAAAGGTCACGGGCTCAAAGAAGGACACCAGTCTGGCGTCACGACTATCATGATGGGACTGGGACTGGAACGGTCCTCCTCAGTGGAGCAACCATCATCGTCATCTTCATCTTCGCTATCAACCACCTCGTCATCCGCTATGTAACTTAACTATACTTTATAATGGGTGTGTCACAAACTTTCCTTATGTACATGTACTTCGGCATTTAATAAATATTTGTGCTGATTCTGATTACCAACCGTTATCAATTTATTATTATATAAGCGTCAATTTTATTTTGAAAAAGAATATAAAACGTGTCATGTATTCTGATTCTGAATAAAAGTGTGTTAATTTTAATTTTTAAAATCAGATTAACAAATCAAAAGAATATTTGTCAAATTATCTGATGATGAAAAATGAATCTAATTAACTGAATAAGCTGACCAAGTTTCAAATCCAATGTAACGTTACCTCCAATAAAAGTATATTTCTCTGAAAATAAAGTATTTTCAAACTGTGTCAATTTTAAGATTATAAATGTAAATAAAAGTACGAATTAAACGCTAAACTGGCATTTTTCGTTTTCTCCAACGTCTATTGAATTGTCCATGTGGCCGTTGACGGGTGTTACCGCCCAGGTGAATCCTTTCATATCCCCTTGAAAAATTCCCATTCTGGTTACACCATTTCGAAGTGATTTCTTCTGAAACTCCCGTGAGTAGAAATACTCAATGTCCTTGAACATTCGTCCCCGAACACCAATTCGAATCAAATTACTTTCTTCTGGATCTGTATTGGGAATTAATGCAGGTAGAAATTGAACTTGTATTTCCCTTGAGAAGTAAGGCAACACGGACGTATTCGCCCGAAGATAACCGGAAGCTGGACTTTGACGAAACCAGAAATATAGGTCATTATTTTTTATGTAAAACCCTTTATATAATTCGGTGATATTTGTGGGACCGATAAACTGCCAATGATTGCTAGCGTTTTGGCGCATGTCTTCCAATGTTGTTGTCGAAGGGTGTTTAGTAATGTACACCTGAGAATTCGTATTACGGTAACACTGATCGTAATTTTGGCATTGGGTTAAGTTTTGAATGGCTGTGACATAACCCTCATTGTCTGTGTTCTGAAGAAGCACCGGACCACCCAGAACATCTTTGACGACCTTGGGTAACTTGGCGTATAGAGGGTGACGACTGCCACAAGTTGATCTGATGATAACTGCGAGAGCAAAAACTTCTTGCCCTGCCTGAAGTTCCTTGTGCATCTCCAGTTCCTTAAGCAGCATGGCGTAACCCGAATAGAGTTCATTCCTCGTCAAAAAAGTCAGAACACGGTAGAAGTTGTCGGCGATGCCGAGGTAGCTGCTTTCAACCAATTTTTGTAAATGACTTGGGATCAAAGAAGGTGGGAGAAAGCTGACCATTTCATTCCAGTACATGGTAGCTTTTTCTTGCATATTTAGAAGTACATTGACAATGGCTTTATCTACTTTCTGGTCGGCAATATTTAGCTTCACCTAAAATACAATTTTTGTCACTTATAAATCTTTGCAAGATTTAATGCATATGTGATGTTATTTATTATGTACCGTTGTCTCTAGGCCTTTGTCTTCCACGATTTTTGTCAACTCTTCTACATCTTCCTTCAGCTGCTGCACTTGCACCTCTAAATCATCAATCCTTGAGTCTCTGTAAATATTTTGTATTTTGTGATTCAGTCACTTTATAATTATCCTAGTATGTAGCAGAGAACTTTTAATTGTAAAATATATACATACACATCACCCCGGCACACTTGTAGTGTGAAGAAGACAAAGATAATCAACAACTTTGGAAACATTTCGAATTCGAATAATATTACTATTTAGCACTTCCAAATACTACATACGCTCTTGTATGGGTGAATCGATTTTAATGATTGATTCAAAGTTCCTCAGTGCTAAGCGTATGGCAGGAACTCCGGAGAAGAGGCTAAGGAGATTTATGTGAGTGAATTTATTTATTCTTATAATTTGTATCCGTTATCTCTAAAAATAATTATCTTCTTATTTTTTGCTTTGTAAGCTTTCGAAGCTTCTGTGATTAATATTGGATTCTTTGAGCCTGCAGTATGTATAAAACACTCGCGTAGGATTGTTTTAGAAGAATGTGAACATGATTTGTCGTAAAATCCTTCCAGAATTTTCTGACCTTCTGATTAATTTTAGTTTGTACCAGTCATTTAGAATTTTATTGGTTGACACTTGACATGCATAAAAATCTTGTCCTCAATGTTAAGCGTGTAAGGATGAGTTTTACTTTATATGACTGAAGTTATGTACATTAAAATAAGAAGGCTATGTTCAAGAGCAAAACGAACTTGAAAATCAGAAAGACCAAAATCCATACAGAAAAGTAAGTAGGAGATCTTCTAACTTACTGAAATAAATTTCGATTTTAAGTCAATTAAAGTACATTGCATTGATACTGGTGTTTTACTTCAATAAATACATTAGCACGTCACATCGCGCCGCACTGTACGGCCAACTGAGTTGAGTTTTTACACTCGTTAGCAAATGGTTGCCAGTTGTGAAAATTGACGATTCTAAAGTTTTTTATTAAAATTAGCTAAATTGTATGAAATTGAGATATATTTGGTCAACACAGACAATGTTTTTCTTTGAATTTGATTTTTATTGAATCATGCTTTTTTATTGCTATATAGTATATTTTAGTCTTTTCTCATTTTTAATGACATCTTAATAATAATTTATTTTTTCTAATTGAGTTGAAATGTGGTTGAAACTGATAATCTCATCTCATTATAATAATTTCATATAATATTTATTAGGCACCGATTATTATTGCTGCTGCAAGAAGAGCTCTACTATCACTATCTGATTTGTTTAGTTTATTCTTTAATCTGAGTATTCCAAATCGATTCCTTTGCAAACCGTTGGTGTGACCATTGTGATCAGAGTTGACTTCATACTCAGATCCTTCAACGCTTTGTCGCCAATCTGACAATTAACAGATTACATGGTTTCACATCATTTTGAAACATGCAATCTTTGTATTTTATTATGTTACCTTTGTTCTGGTTAATAAAAGGCTGCTTAATTGAGGCACATCCATTAGACCGTGGTAGATAGATAAATCAGTAATGTTCTCATATCTTCGAAAAGTTAGTGTAAACTTCCATAGTTCTTTAATAAAACGAAATGTAATGACCAATGTAAGCGTAGTGTAGTCTATTTATAAATTTTACGCTAAAGTTAGCATTACATTTACATACTTTTAAGATCACCAATGTATGGAAACTCTCTTTGTGACTCGGCTTTCCAAGGAGAGCTCTCTGAAACAGGAAATGGGTTTCCTGTGATGCCTGCGTCCGTTAAATGTCTATCAAAGACAGTCATTTCTTCGAGGTTCAACATTTCTTTAAATACAATCCTGATAATATCATCAGTTAGCGCCATCATCAAAATTCGGACATTTTTGAACCATGTACAAAGCAATGTCATTGCTTTCTGGGAGGACGATCCCAACGGATATCCAATGCTGACTTCACTAATTTCTGGATTAATATTGCATTTCATTGACACGTTTTTTAGGATCACATCGTCTATCGGAGTGTCCCAACTGAACTCCTCTTCCTTCAGCCACACATATAATTTCTGGAGCTTGGGCATGGCCTCTAGTAATCCAAAGCTTCCACCCAGAACATTCATTGACACACAAAGTTTTGAAAGGTTTGGGTATTTTTGGTACTTGAACAACTCTAAGAGAGGAGTTTCGCCTTCTTTTTCTTCCTCAGAGTGTAAGCACAGATTTTGAAGGAGAGGTCCATATTGACGCACAATGTTCACAATAGCGTCCACGCTGATGGTCTCATTTATGATAAAATTGAGAGAGGTGAGAGGAAGATAGAAAATGTCAGAGATTTTGTATAGGTGGCTGTCACACAACTCCAATTTTCCATTAGGCTTGCTGGATGGTAATCAAACATTTTATTAATTCACTACAAAATGTACGGAAATAATTTCAATAAAAAACTTACGTGTTTGTATAAAATTTCAACTCGGCAATGCTTCCTGCCATATTTGAATTGTCCTGTCGCACGGCATGGAGAGCGTCGAGAATTTTTGAAATCTGCTCTTCTTTAGTAGTCGAAGCTATATTAAGAACCTGAATTCAAAGGTTTATAAAAGTTCTCAGTAAAAATAGAATAACCAGGTAGTGTAGTGTAATCAAGTTACCTTTAGATTAGGGAAGGCATGAAAGACCTCCTCCCAAGCAAGTGGAAACTCTTCCTCTTCCAACTGTCCATAGGCGAATTCAAGTAGAGAAGTGTTTTTAAAGTCGAGACTTTTGTCCCACGGCACGTTTTTCAACTGTTCCACTGTGACATGATCGTAGTAGTCGTAGCTCAAATTTGGTTCGTCGAAATCCTCAGATTTGAGTGTGTCGTCGATTTGATCGTTGAAGGCATTATCATTGGTTATAGTGTAAAACAAGCAATCTTCCAGTTTCAGCAGTTCGAGATGTGGAGACCAGTGGTAAATTATTTTTCGAATTGTGTCAACTTCGTAGAAAATAACGTTCGAAAGATGGAGTTGTTTCATAGAAGGGCCACAAATGTCCCAGAATTGTTTAAGGCTCTTCTCCCTCTTCTCATTGAGTGCCCAATGGTCCAAATAAAAATTTTCAAATGGCAACTGGAAATTCTCAGTCGCTGACAAAGTAAAAACGAATTCGAGAAAATTTCTAAACGAAAATTGGTCACGGTCAGCCTTGCCACCGCGGATAAGCACCACTTTGCTGAGCTTCTGCAGATAAGACAGGGCCACTTTACTCCAAAGTTTGCAAGTGGCCCGAGAATTTTTCAGGGATTGGAGCTGAAGAAAGGAGAAAATTTTCTCCAGGATCTATGTGAACATTAAAATGTGACCAAATTAATTTGATTCTAAAAAAAAGTGGGAACGTTTTAATAAACAACTTACAACTGGATTAAACAGCGGATGCACTTCGTTCCCCAACGCCATTATTTCTGTTGGACGAGACACAAAATGAAATTGTGATTTGTGGTCGTCACTATTAAAACTCTATTACAAAAATGAAGATATTTTGGAGCCGTGTGTCCATAATTACAAAAGTGAAAGTCAAAAGTAAATGTCACTGCTCAAAAGTATGTAGTGGTAGTTACTCAGTCTGCTCTGTCTTCAACTCGAGCATTTTGTGCTAGTTTTCGCGAGTGAGTGGGATCGTGTTTTTGGCTGGATGCGAGAAGTGAAAATGTCACATGGAGGAAAGCCAGCATGGCAATGTTATGAAAAGTTGGAGAAAGTATCGATTTTTCTACCTAATTGGAACCACTGCAGTAGTGGTACCGTGTGCGCTGTAGGTAGTACTGCATAAAATGTTCCAGTGCCCTTCGGATTTTATAATACTATTAATAGCTTGTTTCCTATCACAATGGGAATAATGAGATGGCATATTATGGGTCTACGTTTTACGACCGCCACAATGCCAATAATTTCCCGTAAACTTAATCACTCGTACCATTTTTATTGCTAATAAGTAAAGAAAAAGCGGAAAGTGGAGCAAACAAATTTGAAACGCACCAGAAGAGATGCATTCTTGTAGTTGTAATTTCATGACAGTGATTTATTTTGACCTCGTTATGACGTCGACGAAGGACGGTGAGCGCTTTAGTAAAATAACTGATTAAGGGTAGTTGTGTTGTAACTTTTTATGATAGCGTCTTTTCGGTAATTACTCGTGTACTAAATTATTTCATATGTCTAGATTGAGTAAAAAATGAAACTATGTTTTATCACAGTATAAAAATGTGTATTACAGTTTTAACAATAATTATACCCAACGCCATAAAAGTTATATACATTATAAACATGCTATAAACAACTAAACTAACAACAAATGAAAGTATATATATTATTATGCTTTTCATAAGTAATTTGAATAAATACCTTTTATAAATAATAACAATTTGAAACTTTCACCGAAAATGTTTACGGTTAACGGTTTAAAATAACACTTTTACAATTACAAACAATTTTTAAAAAAAGAAACGCTGTACAAGGAGTTCCTCTAATATTGTATTTCCAACGGTTCTTTGTGATACTAACGAGAACCCACGACAGCAGCAAGTTTCGAGGGCAAATAAACCTGGGTTGTAAACATAGGAGACGAGAACAAAGCTTCCAGTTCCGTTTTTCGGCCAAGCTCCTGCAAAGATCGAACCTCGGCCAACCACGGTTCATGGTTCTATACATTGTATAATAATCGTAAATAAATGTCGCCATTAATTTTTTGCATGGCGCAGCACAGAAATTATTTATAAGCAGCATACTTACATTAAATTGAATACGTTCAGCCACAGACTCCAGCTTTCTCTTGTCTCGTTCGGTAAACTCAGCAGAGGCATTTAGTGGGAGGGAAAGCATGGAAACCTCTGTAGGGAGCACTCCTAACCACACAAGATTAGGAACACAGAGATCAGTCCGGAGAAAGAAGTTGCTGTCCTCAAAATTTCCACTTGAACTATTGAAGGAACCCCACTTCACAACTGATGCTATCTCCACGCCGTATGGATCACAGTCCACTAAAGCATACACGCTTAAGTTGTAAATCTTACTCAAGATACACAACAGACGTCTTGTTTGGATGTCCGGATATCCTTTACCTGCGATATACAATTTTTAATTCATAGACATTGTAAAAATCAATTTTCCAGCAAATATGAACATTAACGAAAGGGATATTCATTGATAATTCATGACATACCTGTAATAAGAACGATTGACCCCAAATGTTCGAAAATTCTCTCATCCAAAAGCCTTTGGAAGGTGGCATCTTTTTCCACAAATATAACAAACTTTGCGTCTGTCTTGATGGTAAACTCTTGCCAACAAAAACATATTTCAATTACGATTAGTTACAACTACAAGTTTCGTGTCATTGTTTAAATCCAATTTTTTTGTTTAGACTGTCACCATTACCATGTAGTTTATTTGGAACAATAATCCCATGCTTGGCGTCAGCAGCTCGAATGATATTGCCGTTTTGGTGTGTAAAAGTAATAGAACCGGCCACAAGTCCTTTGGCGGATGCCTCAATGCCCAATGCCTCCCGTGGAACCTAATACAAAAAAATAAATTGCAATTATTTGAAGCTATCATCTTCTTGAATTATTACGACACAAAATCGAAAACAATATACCTTTAGGAAAAGTGAAACTTCAGCTATGGCCGTGTAAAGCCTCTGTTGGTTTCCAAAAAAGTTCATGCTCTCGTAGTACATGTCTCTCATCGTGGACGTTTCCTTTTGCTGGAGCTTTCGATACACAAGTCCCATCACGTAGAAATGCATCGTAAACTTTCTCGAACTCTTTAATGATTGACCAAAACCTGTTTTAGTGGAGAGTTTGGGATTCTTGTCAAGTCTTTTCCTGTCTTTGAGGCTCTTCACTTGGCGAGGTCTCTCCAAGAAAATGGGTTGCCCATTAACAATTGTGTCAATGAAATTCAACACTGCATCTTCAACTCTAGTCTTTACATTTTCCTTCTTCTGAGCAATCTCATTCCGCAATGTTTCACACAGAGTAGCCATCTCCTGAGTTGGATCATACTCTTCGTTTTGCGGAGCCTGAGGTGCCGGTGGCTCCAGAAAAACTGAGAAACCGTTGTCAAATACTAAATCCATTTTAATATTTAATGAGGCGTGCACGACTTTGAACAACTTTTTTCAGCTTTCACCGAGATAAACTGAATTTAGAACGAAAATTATTAAAACTCTCCTCTCCTTGTTATAATTTAGATACACTAATTAAATTAATTAACTAATCAACAAACAATGTTTTTTTTCTTTTTCTGTTTGTTTTGAAACGTAGAAAAAGCTCTTCTGGATAAATTCTGAAACAAAAAATATTTCTGCTTGAATGAAATCAAAAGTCAAGCTTTGCGCTATTTCATTTCAACTGAAGGAAATTCTCTCGAACGAAAAAGTGGTGGCGCGAATATTCAAAATTTCAAAAACTCAAGTGCATTTTTGCTTTGTTCGATGGAGCATGCTTATGCATGAAAATGAAATGTGCAGCTATGTGCGTGCTGGAACAGCCAAATGCATTTTTGAGTGACAAGCAAATTCATTTAAACTTGAATCTTGTGTGAGTATGTATATTTATTAATTAACATTCAAATATCTTGTTAATTTACATTGAAATCAGTAATTAGCATGAGTAACTCAAATGGGTTGATTTTTGGGGTAAAATGATAATTGATCGAGTGACTGGAAGATATCAGCCTGTTTTCACGTGGTGGTGGAAAACGTACCTCAAACTTTGAGGCTCAAAGTTAACAACCTTCAATTCTAGTTTTCCTAACTTTAGATTTATGGTGTTTCATTTCCCATCCCATCGTTATCCTATGCCTCACTGGTGCCTTTTATGCCATGTTATGTTCATTGATGTTATGGAATCGAAGCACCAGGCGGTGCCGGTGTACCCGTTGTGGGCTGCTTCATGGGCCGTATTACGTATTTGAAAAGACCTGTCTCGTCGAGTCAAACATATTGGAGCATGGTAAATTGCTTTCGAATCAATGGGGGCCATCGCGATTATGACCAATTGTGCTTTGTGCTCTTCTCTATCTCTCCGAAGATTTGAGATTACATAATATTTGCACCTTCTTTCAGTCCAGCAGAATGGTTGCTTCTTTTTGTTGTTATTGAACACATTCTGATTGGAGTTAC